>JADBJO010000602.1:20000-80000 GCA_016801955.1 Conus betulinus | reverse complement strand
TATTGATCGTACTAATCTTGAAAATACGACAGCTCACCGTGACTGATACTGACATTCAGCATCCGTTTTTCAAAAGAAAAACTTAGCAAACATTGTGATAAAGTCGCAGTCTGACTCAGTGGTCTAAAAAGATTTAACTACCACATGAAACTTAATGTTAGCGTCATCGTGTCTGCATTTTTTTTACATTCAGCATCCGTTTTTCAAAGAATAACTTAGCAAACATTGTGATAAAGTCGCAGTCTGACTCAGTGGTCTCAAAAGATTAAACTACCACATGATACTTAATGTTAGCGTCATCGTGTCTGCATTTTTGTTTTAACACGTTTAAGTTTTCAACACTTAAACACAACATCTGTCCATGATTACAGTCCTAAAGAAAATGACGGGAGTCTTTTTGAGCAGCACACAATGTGGGATTTGTCAATCACATAACGTCTAACAGTAATAACTGTACCTTTAATGTTATGGATTCTCAACTTTCTGACTTACCGATCCGTTCATTCCTTCGTTTGACTGACTGGTACTCAGTTAGTATTTCTTTTCACATTCATAAGCACAAAAATGGATGCTCCATGACAATGTGATGAACAGACAGACATACGGAAGGGTGAACATACCGACGCTGACATGTATTTTGGATTACACGGGATAGAGGCAGACAGAGGAGCACACTATCTATTTCCTGAAGTGAGAGAGGCTTCTAAGCCAGTTTATTGTCAAATGACGAAGAAGCAGAAGACAGTGACATGATCTCCGTGGGTATCTCTCCAGGCCCATGTCATTTCTGATCAATACACAGACGACGAATATTACTCTTCCAGTGTCTGTCTCTCTGTCAGTCTGTCTGACCGTCTGTTGTTTCTCGTTCTCTTTCTTTGTCTGTCTGTCTGTCTGTCTGTCTGTCTGTCTGTCTGTCTGTCTGTCTGTCTGTCTGTCTCTCTCTCTCTCTCTCTCTCTCTCTCTCTCTCTCTCTCTCTCTCTCTCTCTCTCTGTCAGTCTGTCAATGCGTGTGATCGGGGGGATGGGGGTTGCAGGGACGGGAACGGGGGTGGGGGGGGGGGGCAGGCTGGGGTGGAAGCGGTTACATACGTTTATATACTGTCTTGCATATATTGTTCACCTGTTCTTCGCTTCTTCCGCTTCTATGTCTTTCCATGTATCTCCCTCCTCTCTCTCTCCTCCTCTCTCTCATCTCATGTCTCTCTCTCTCTCTCTCTCTCTCTCTCCTCTCTCTCTCTCTCTCTCTCTCTCTCTCTCTCCCAATGTGACTCTCAAATTAAAGGATAAGTTCAACATGTTACAGTATAATACTCACAATACCACAATTTAATAACAAAAACCTACGATGTGCTTAGGGTGGGGTTTAACGATATGAGAGGCCTGACATGCAGATCTGTTTACCCATGCAATGTCATTATATACTGTACACATGCTTGGTCAAAATAGGAAGAATGTGACGAAGCTGGAAAAAACGACGTCAAAATAACAATCTTGAGACGAAAGTCTTGCTCAGTGATTGCACTTGAGGTTTGTAACTAGTGTGTTGTTTTGGTGTTCTTTGACCAAAGGGCAACAACTCTCGCTAACTCTCCCGCGTGAAAATCATGTCTGGCCGTGCCTAGATGGACAACGTGCCAATGCGTTGGAACATTTAGCAACGACTATGGCCCAGATATATCGAGAAAAAAAACTGACAATAGGGCATGACTTTGTGCCAAAGTATGGTGACGAACCGGGTTTGAAAGTAATTTGTCTTCGGAGGAACGCTACCTGCTACAGCTGTTGAAAGATCAGGAAGCCAGCAGCACCCTCTGCACTGTGGTGGTAGAGAAACCCCCCACTCCCCACCACGCCACCCCACTCCCTCCATGCACCGTTTTTACAAAAAAAGAAGAAAGTGTGTACACATACTTTGTTAAAAAAAAAAAAAAAAAAAAAAAAAGGATTACGCACATGTAAGTTGAAAAGTACTTTTATAGCAGTTTTAGGGTAACCTATACTGGATAAGAGATCGGTTGGACCATGAAAAGGGTGTAATTGTGTGTGTGTGTGTGTGTGTGTGTGTGTGTGTGTTTCAGAGTGGCTGCTCCGTGGCCTTGCTGCTGACCTTAATATTCCGGCGCAGTCACGTGATGATCTACGTGGGCACATGCAGCGTGGGACTGTGTGTGTCCAGTCTGTCCCCTACTGCCATCTCCATGGCGGAACAGTTCATCGACATCAACCGTCAGTATTGGGGGGGGGGGGGGGGGGGGGGGTTCCCCTCCGTGTGTGTGAGTGTGTGTGTGTGTGTGTGTATGGTGTATGTGTGGTGCGTGTGCGAACATGTGTGTACGTGTACGAGTGTAAATGTTAAAGTGTGTGTGTGTGTGTGTGTGTGTGTGTGTGTGAAAAGAAAACCTGGAGAAACAGAAACGTTCTCAGATCCAAGCTGAAACTTCCCCATACAATCGCGCTGTCTTTTCGTCTGCATGCGAATCATGGATCTGGACAGCAGAACTGAGAAACACAGGTCTGACAGAAACTGAGAAACACAGATCTGGCAGCAGAACTGAGAAACACAAAGTGAAAATGTGATATGATAGTAAAACTGCAAAATATGAATCTGACAGCAGAGTTGAGAAAACGTTAATGTGACAGCAGTACTACACAAAATTTAATATGACAGCAGAACTGCAGAAAAGTTAATGACAGCAGAACTGCAGAAAAGTTAATGACAGCAGAACTGCAGAAAAGTTAATGACAGCAGAACTGCAGGAAAGTTAATGTGACAGGAGAACTGCAGAAAAGTATGAATAGGACAACAGAACTGCAAAAAAGTTGATATGACAACAGAACTGCAGAAAAAAATGAATCGGACATTAGAACTGTAGTAAAGTAAATATGACAGCAGAACGGAAAAAAACAAGAAGAAGAAAGCATCTGTCAGCAGAAATGAAAAAGAGGACTGACGGCAAAAGTAAGAAAACAAGAGGGTCTGGCAGCAGAAGTGCAAAGATGATGCAAGCAAGAGAAGAAACACTCCAGAGGCACTTGGTATCTCCTGTGCTGCAAGGCTAGACCCCCAGCCCCTTTGAAATCACACCCTACCCCATCCCTACACCACCCTTTCCTGCCTAAGAAAATCTATCGAGGTACTTTTTTGTGTTACTGGACGAATTTTGGAGGAGGTAACCCTCACCCATGCACCATCCATCCCTCCTTCGCCTTTAAACCCCCTTCCTCCCCTCCCTCATGCACCGGGTCCGGTCCTGTACGGAGTAGGTCACGAACGACGAAGTTTGCCGAGCCACGGTGAGGAAACGACGAAACCGAAGCGGATCGGACACGTGACTTGAGCTAGCGGAATATCTGTGACAGCCACCCCAGAACAAGGCAGGGGAAGAGGAGACAGGGTGGACAAAGAGAGAGGCGGACAGGTCGCATTGCTGAGTGCACCGGGGAGAACTTTGCGGCATCGCGGGCACTTGCCCACAAACGTCAGAGAGGGAGACAACTGATGACAGCGTTCATCACGGCAACATCCCTTCGGCCCTGGTGGAATCGAGAATGGGGGCACACTAGCTTCATGAGCCGATAATATATGTTTTCCCAGGAAAGGCAGGTATGACCCCTTCAGGAACACGGACTTCAGCTGTAATCCCTGGGTATCAGTGGTATCAATGATATTCCTCAGGATGGCTTAGGATACGTGTTAGCCTGTGTTCCCGCCATGGGTATCAGTGGTATCAATGATATTCCTCAGGATGGCTTAGGATACGTGTTTCCCTGTGTTCCCTCCATGGGTACCAGTGGTGTAAATGATAATCCTCAGGATGGCCAAGGATACCTGTTTCCTTGTGTTCCCTTAAGACCACAAGTGTTTTCCCTGTCTTCCTTTAAGACCACAAGTGTTTTCCCTGTGTTCCCTTAAAGCCACAAGTGTTTTCCCTTGTTCCTATAAGACCACCAGTGTTTTCCCCGTGTTCCCTTAAGACCACAATTGTTTTCCCTGTGTTCTTTTAAGACCACAAGTGTTTTCCCCTGTCTTCACTTAAGACCACAAGTGTTTTCTCTCTGTTCCTTTAAGACCACAAATGTTTTTCCCCTGTGTTCCCTTAAAACTACAAGTGTTTACCCTATGTTCCCCTAAAACCGCAAGTGTTTCCCTCGTGTTTCCTTAAGACCACAAGTGTTTTTCCCTGTGTTCCCTTAAAACTACAAGTGTTTTCCCTGTGTTCATTTAAGACCACAAGTGTTTTCCCTGTGTTCCCCTACGTCCACAAGTGTTTTCCATGTGTTCCTTTAAGACCACAGGTGTTTTTCCTATGTTTCTTTAAGACCACAAGTGTTTCCCCTGTTCCCTTAAGACCACAAGTATTTCCCTGAGTTCTTTTAAGACCACAAGTGTTTTCCCTGTGTTCCTTTAAGACCACAAGTGTTTCCCTGTGTTCCCTTACGACCACAAGTGTTTTCCCTATGTTCCTTTCAGGTCACAAGTGTTTTCCCTATGTTCCTTTAAGACCACAAGTATTTTCCCTGTGTTCCCTTACGACCACAAATGTTTTTCCCGTCCTTCTTTAAGACAACTAGTGGTTTCCCTATGCCCCTTTTAGACCACAAGTGTTTTCCCTATGTTCCTTTAAGACCACAAGTGTTTTCCCTCTGTTCCCTTACGACCACAAGTGTTTTACCTATGTTCCTTTAAGACTACAAGTGTTTTCCCTGTGTTCTCTTACGACCACATGTGTTTTCCATATGTTTCCTTAAGACCACAAGTGCTTTCCGTGTGTTCCCTTAGACCACAAGTGTTTTCCCTATGTTCCCCTAAAACCACAAGTGTTTTCCCCGTGTTCCCTTAAGACCACAAGTGTTTTCCCTGTGTTCCCTTAAAACACAAGTGTTTCCCTGTGTTCCCTTAAGGCCACAAGTGTTTTCCCTGTGTTCCCTTACGACAACAAGTGTTTTCCCTATGTTTCTTTCAGACCACAAGTGTTTTCCCTATGCCCCTTTAAGACCACAAGTGTTTTCCCCTTTGCCCCTTTAAGACCACAAGTGTTTTCCCTATGCCCTTTAAGACCACAAATGTTTTCCGTGTGTTCCTTTAAGACCACAAGTGTTTTCCCTATGTTCCCTTACGTCCATAAGTGTTTTCCCTGTGTTTCCTTACGTCCACAAGTGTTTTCCCCCTGTGTTCCCTACGACCACAAGTGTTTTCCCTATGTTCCTTAAGACCACAAGTGTTTTCCCTATGTTCAAAGACCACAAGTGTTTTCCCTGTGTTCCCTTAAGACCACAAGTGTTTTCCCTATGTTCCCTTAAGACCACAAGTGTTTTTTCCCTATGTTCCTTTAAGACCACAAGTGTTTTTCCTATGTTCCTTTAAGACCACAAGTGTTTTCCCTATGTTCCTTTACGACCACAAGTGTTTTCCCTATGTTCCCTTACGACCACACATGTTTTCCCTGTATTTCCCTTAAGACCACAAGTGTTTTCCCTATGTTCCCTTATAGACCACAAGTGTTTTCCCTATGTTCCTTTTAGACCACAAGTGTTTCCCTGTGTTTTCCCTTATAGACCACAAATGTTTTCCCTGTGTTCTTAATTAACCAGTGTTTTTCCCTGTGTTCCTTAAGACCACAAGTGTTTTCCCTGTGCTCCCTTAAGTCCACAAGTGTTTCCCAAGGAAAACGCTCCCTTAAGAAATCACAAGTGTTTTCCCAATGTTCGCCTGGAAGACCACAAGTGTTTTCCAAGGGGAAAGAAAACTAAGCAAGTGTTTTCCCTGTTTCCCTTAAAGACAATCAAGTGTTTTAGAAAACAAACGCCTTTAAGAACACAAGTTAAGATCCCTGTGTTCCCCAAGCTGACAACAGTGTTTTCCCGATGTTCTTTCAGACCACAGTTTTCCCTATGCCCCTTAAGACCAGGGGATGTTTTCCCCCCGAACACAGGGGGATGTTTTTAAGACCACAAGTGTTTAGGAACCTATGTTATCCCAAGGACCACAAATGGGATGTTATCCCAAGGACCACAAGGGGTTTTTATCCCATGGAACACCCTGTTATCCCAAGGAACACAGGGGGATGTTATCCCAAGGAACACAGGGGGATTTATCCCAAGGAACACAAGGGGATGTTATCCCAAGGAACACAGTGGGATGTTCCCAAGGAACACAGGGGGGATGTTATCCCACACACAAGGATGTTATCCCCAAGGAACACAGGGGGATGTTATCCCAAGACCCACAGGGGGATTTTCCCAAGGAACACAGTGTTATCCAAGGAACACACCACAAGATGTTTCCCCACAGGGGATGTTATCCCAGAAACACAAGGTTTTATCCCTAGGTTCCAAGGGGATTTAAGGACCACAAAGGGTTTTTCCCAAGGTTCCAAGGGGATGTTATTTTTTTTTTTTTTGTTTTCCCAAGGGGGTTCCCTTACGACCACATGTGTTTTCCCTATGTTATCCTTAGGAACACACAGGGGATGTGTATCCCAAGGACCACAAGGGTTTTGTTATCCCAATAGATCACAAGTGTTTTCCCCGCAGCATCCTTGTAGAGTTCAAGTGTTTCCCTGTGTTATCCCAATAGAACACACCGGGGGATGTTTTCTGTGTTTTCCCTTTTTTTAATACCACAAGTTTTTCCCTGTGCTCCCTTAAGACCAAAAAGCCCCCTTTCCCTGTGCTCCCTTAAGTCCACAAGTGTGTTCCCTGTGAACCCAAGGAAAACGCTCACTGCAAGAAATCACAACCGTTTGGCCAATTTTCGCCCCGGAAGACAATCACAGTCTTATAGAAAACAACGCAAATAAGAAAACAGTTAAGATCCGCGGGACCACAGCTGCTACCTCTATCTTGGCCGACCGCATTCGCCCTTATCAGGGGTACACAACCCTGATCGCTCTTTTCTCTGTTGACAACGATTTCTACGGCGTCATGTTATCCCAAGGACACAGGGGGATGTTATCCCAAGGAACACAAGGGGATGTTATCCCAAGGAACACAAGGGGATGTTATCCCAAGGAACACAGGGGGATGTTATCCCAAGGAACACAGGGGGATGTATCCCAAACACACAAGGGATGTTATTCCCAAGGAACACAGGGGGATGTTATCCCAAGGAACACAAGGGGATGTTATCCCAAGGAACACAGGGGGATGTTATCCCAAGGAACACAGGGGATGTTTATCCCAAGGAACACAGGGGGATGTTTATCCCAAGGAACACAGGGGGATGTTATCCCAAGGAACACAGGGGGATGTTATCCCAAGGAACACAAGGGGATGTTATCCCAAGGAACACAGGGGGATGTTATCCCAAGGAACACAGGGGGATGTTATCCCAAGGAACACAGGGGGATGTTATCCCAAGGAACACAGGGGGAATGGGGATGTTATCCCAAGGAACACAGGGGAACATGTTATCCCAAGGATCCCAAGGAACACAGGGGGATGTTATCCCAAGGAACACAGGGGATGTTATCCCAAGGAACACAGGGGGATGTTATCCCAAGGAACACAGGGGGATGTTATCCCAAGGAAACACAGGGGATGTTATCCCAAGGAACACAAGGGGGATGTTATCCCAAGGAACACAGGGGGGATGTTATCCCAAGGAACACAGGGGATGTTATCCCAAGGAACACAGGGGGATGTTATCCCAAGGAACACGGGGGATGTTATCCCAAGGAACACAAGGGGATGTTATCCCAAGGAACACAGGGGGATGTTATCCCAAGGAACACAGGGGGATGTTATCCCAAGGAACACAGGGGGATGTTATCCCAAGGAACACAGGGGGATGTTATCCCAAGGAACACAGGGGGATGTTATCCCAAGGAACACAAGGGGATGTTATCCCAAGGAACACAGGGGGATGTTATCCCAAGAACACAGGGGGGATGTTATCCCAAGGAACACAGGGCAAAAAACAATCATGATCCAGAACAACAGGAAAAACAGGGATAACTCTCAGGGCAAATAAATGTGACTCGTTGGAAGGGAGTTGTAATCCTTGGGACTGTTTTCCCCCCCTGTTTACTATTTTCCTCGGATGCCTTAGCTGTTTTTCTGTAGACCAGCACTGCTGCACTCTTACCACTGTCGTTAACATTCCCAGCGCCACCTTCACTTATCCCCGTCTCCTCACGCCCGTCCCCACCCCTCTCTTCCCCACTACTATCGCTATCACCACTTCTACTTCATACACACTCAAAGCTTTGGTCTTGTGACGCTTGTCTCACTGGTTCAAGGGACCGACAGGTAGGCTAACGGGAGAGAACTGTGTTGGTTTTCTTTACTTGCAGCCACCATCACGACCTGCCTGGTTGTCGCCGCTGCCTTAGGGGAAGCTCTCTGCCCTATCATTGTGGGCAACGTGAGTCTCTCTCTCTCTCAATCTCTCTCTCATCTCTCTCAAGATCTCTCTCGTCTCTCACTTGCTCTCTCTCTCTTCGCCTCATTTGTTGATGTAGTATATGGCTTTAAAGTGCATCCTCTTTACCTTTGAAGTACACATTCCCATTTTTCCATTATATATATATATATATATATATATCCTGTCCTCTCTTGATATATATATATACCTATATCTATATTGTAGGTCATATATGTTCTGAACAATTAAGTATTGGGGGAAAACAAGTGCAGGTTAACAATTCTTTCATCATTACAGTAATGATTTGGCCTAAGATTTTGAAATTGAGAGGAAAAAAAAAATTAAGATGAAGTAAAGTGGGAAAATGTGTATAATAAATATGAAAACCCTTTCACTAGCTGCATGAGGACACTATCGCAATCTCTCTCGAAGACAGTATATATATGATATATAAAATATAGTATAAATATTTTTCGTGTTGCGCGCGCGTGTGTGTGTGTGTTCAGAGAGAGAGAGAGAGAGAGTGTGTGTGTGTGTGACTGTGTGTGTGTGTGTGTGTGTGTGTGTGTGTGTGCAGCTGGTGGTGGGACTGGGGCCCACCAGTTTCCTGGTGTTCTGTGTGACCTTTGGCCTGCTGGCTCTGCTCCTCTACTGGGTCCTCCTGTGGGCCGGCCGCCAGACTCCCAAGACCAAGGTAGGTAGGGCCTGGAAAGGTACAGGGACAGCCTGTGAAAGGTAGGGCCTGGGACAGCCTGTGAAAGGTAGGGCCTGGGACAGCCTGTGAAAGGTAGGGCCCTGGGACAGCCTGTGAAAGGTAGGGCCTGGGACAGCCTGTGAAAGGTAGGGCCTGGGACAGCCTGGGAAAGCCTGGGACAGCCTGTGAAAGGTAGGGCCTGGACAGCCTGGGGTACAGCCTCTGTATGTTGTTAGTCTGTTTAAAGTCTGTCACTAAAAGTGATATTATGTGGTGGGAAAGGATGGGGGAGAAGGAAAAGGATAGGGAGAGTGGGAAGGGGTGGACTGCATGCAGAACTTTGACATGAACGTACGTGTGTTTTTGTTGGTACTTGCATGAGTGGCTACAAGTGTTTAAAATATGATTATTGCATAGGGAACATGGGTGAAAATGTTGGATGATAATCAAACAATGAGTATTAAAGCTATGAACATATGAAAATTATTGAGAATCTACCAAATATGAAATAACAATAACGCGTTAATCATTTAACACAATTAACAAATAATACACTTAGAAAGCAACAGCCAACACATGCATTTGTTTGTCAATATATATATATATATATATATATATGTGTGTGTGTGTGTGTGTGTGTGTGTGTGTGTGTGTGTGTGTGTGTGTGTGCAGTAGTGGATGTGCGTGTAGTGTGTGTGTGCGTGCGTGCGTGTGTACGTGCTCGCATCCGTGTTTGCGTACGTGCATGTATGTGTATGTGCGTATGTGTGTGTATGTGAAAGAGAAAGAGAGAGATAAGGTGTATGTGTGCGTGTGTGTGTGTGTGTGTGTGTGTGTGTGTGTGTGTGTGTGTGTGTGTGTGTGTGTGTGTGAAAAGCGACAGTACTATCACAAAAATGGAGGTTTGCTATGATGGAAACTAAATCAATCACAGGAAGATACCAACAGGACAATGAATCAAACACTCTGAAAAAATGCGAAGAAGTGAATAACTGTTCAAAATGTTTTTCAAGAGAGATGGAAGACTCGGATAGAAACTGTATTCCTACTCTTAGAGATACTAGTTCTTGACTTTGGAACAATGGACGAGGAAATGATTAATTGTCATTTCACTTCCACACATGCACTGGACATTTTTCCTGTATTTTGTGCGGAGAGCATTTAAACGAAACCTTGTATATACATCAGGCTGGAAACTGACCTGTAATATGATCCGGACAAGAAAAATAAAAGAGGTTTAATATTTCTTTTGTTCTTACCATTCATGCAGTGCTGACTGTGGTGACACTTCAGATTTGTAAGTTTCTCGTCGGGGGGCACGAGAAAAATGGGCTATGTGGTTGTCCCTTACAAGGTCTCTGTCAAAATTGTGCTTGTTTCACAATATATGTATTCAGAACAGCGTATTTATTATTACGACTGAAGTGGATTACGTTCATTGGAAAATTTAGTAAAGAAAAATGATTGACTTGTCCCTCTGGAGAGCCAGAATTGGTGTTTTTTTTGTGTTCGAGTGAGAACTTTGAAATCGTGTCACTGGGAAAGCCAGTGGGACATGTCGTTCCACCCACAGAAGTGCAACGTCCTCAACATGACGCGAAGTAGAATGTTAAGGGAGAGCTCCTATACCCTGCACGGCCACACACTGGAGACTGTCAGCTCCACGAAGTACCTTGGCGTGACGGTACAGAGCCACGGCAGCTGGGATGCACATATCGATGCAGTAGCTGCAAAGGCCAACCGTTCACTGGGATTCCTTCGCAGGAACCTGAAGATCGGCTCAACCATCATTAAAGAAAGAGCTTGCAAATCCCTCGTCAGGCCCATCCAAGAGTACGCCTCCACTGTATGGGACCCCCACCAAAAAAATGACATTAGCAAGCTCGAGGCAGTACAAAACAGAGCGGCGAGATTTGTCTTGAACAGACGCCGAAACACCTCAAGTGTCGGAAATACGTTGGAGCAACTAAAGTGGCCCAAACAACAACAACGAAAGAAAACAGCTAGACTCGCCATGCTCTACAAGATCTGTCACAACCTGGCCAAAGTTGTGACGAACAGCCCTCATACCAAAGAACAGAAGAGGGAGAGGCCACAACCAAGCGTACAGAATCCCATCATGCCGCACCGACTACCGGAAATATACATTTCTGCCACGTACCATCAGAAAGTGGAACTCACTCCCAGATGCCACAGTTAGCGCTCCCTCCCGTGAGGCCTTTGTCTCAAGGATGACCCGAACGTCCTGATAGCCCGGCCCCACCATCAGCCAAAGTAAGGCAAGTGAGGGACTAGGACTCTGCCGGTCGGGGCTTGAACCCGGGGACCGCTTCGGTAGCCGGAAAGGCCTGGTCCTGATGCCTGAAACAACTGATGGCTTCCCCTATCCCCACGAGCCCACCGTCCCCACACACACCCTACACCCCATTACACCCCCCCCCCCCCCCCCCCCCCCCCCTTCCCTTTTTTTCCCTTCCATCCTGCTGCGCTTCTCTCGTCACTACAGTGTCAGAATAGTCAATAAGGTGACCGTGGACACCTAATGGGAAGAAGAGAAGACTCGTTCCCGTGCAGAAGACGAGAACATGGTGAGATGTGTAACACTAAGTGGCAGGAGTGTTATTTGTGCAATGGTGATGCTTTTTACCACTCTTGTTATCAACTTAATAAGATCATTTTTACCAGAATGGCAGAGAATACTATTTTCTTTCACAATATTGCATAGGAGGAACAGTGGTTGGCATCTTTGACACATCTGACGTGAGACCCAGTGAGTGTGACCCAGTTTCGTTTGCGCCCGCATTTCTCCTGCTGTACCGTGCTAGCAGTGCATTTGTTGTCCGTACTAACTGTTGTTAAGTGGTGATGTGGAAGAAAATCCAGGCTCTGACACACTGAAAGACGGCGACAAAACGCAGACACGAATAATTGTCGATACACCAGTGTCAAATGTAAACACAATCGACCTTGACCTTGCTGCACAAATCATGTCAGCACTCAAACTGCATAATGAAGAAATGAAACAAAGCATGGATAAACAAAGAGAACAGAACACTATAATTTGCGGTGAGATGAATCACATTAAGTCAGAGTTGGAAAATGTGTTAGGAAAATGCCAAGAAATCAACGACCGTTGCGCTCAGTTAGAATCTGATCAAAACAGACTGTCAACTGCTGTGATCAAAAACAGACTGTCAACTGCTGTGGAGTACATGAATGAACAGACTGTCAACTGCTGTGGAGTACATGAATGAACAGACTGTCAACTGCTGTGGAGCACATGAATGAGGACCTTGACCTTTTGGATGTACGAACAGATGAGGGGAGACAAGAGATTGCAAATCTGTCAACAACAGTAAGCAATTTAGAACAGCAAATCTCCAAAATGAAGGAAGAAATTAATCGCTTAGAAGGATTCTCAAGGCGTTATAACCTACTTTTTTTTTTTCTTTGAATCCCTACAAACACCAGTGAAGATTATGACACGTGTGCCAAGTGTGTGGTAGATTTGCTGAACAGTGTGCAAGGCTTCAAGCAATGGACAGAAGATGACATCGTTCGCGCACATCGAGTTGGACAGGCGAGATCTGAAGGGCAAGAACAATGGTTGTTAAATTTCGTCAGTGGAGAGAGATAAATGAAGATTATTCGCGACAGAGAATTAAGAAATGAGGTTGAAAAAAAGGGGTGTAAGACTGGCAAATGACCTCACAAAAAGACAAACAGAAACAGTCGCAAGAGCAAAATTAGAAGGCAAGGTAGCACATTTTGTGAAAGGGAAATTTATTGTAACAGCACGTAATCCTGACCCCACGAACATACGCGGACGTAGCAGCAACAAAAACGGTACACGGCGCCAGCACTTCGAGTGCTGGTACGAGCGGAAAGCCTTCTTCTCGCTATGTTGTCAACAGTGTCAGCAGCGTTGGGGATGCCGATGGAGGTGTTCCTGACGTCGGATCGAGCATCAGCCAATCAATTGCAGTACTACCTCTCACAGAGGTGGGGGGAGAACGGGTCCGGTCACCGCGCGAGCAGTAGCAGTGATCCTGACCTCTTGTGCCCTCGTGACGTCACTGCATGTAGAAGCCATTCAAACAAGCAGCCTGCAACCAACGACGCGGCGGGTGTCTCTTCACCTTCAAGCAGTGCGTGCACACCTGTGTTGAAACAGACAAACTCAGGCGGACAGCGTGACCTTTCACCTGGCAGTAGCAGGGTTACCCCGACCTCACGGCCTTTAGTCACAGCGCAAGCTTCGCGGAGTGAGCGTGGTGCGACAGACAGGGGAATTCCTGGCACTGTGGCTGATAGTGATGGACCAAAGTGTGGACAGGGGAGAGGGGGGGGCACAGAGCAGTACATAATGCTACACGTAGACGTGGGAATGGCAGACAGACTGGAACGAACTCTTACTTCGCTAAAGGTGGCAGTGATAGATCACTACGGTCCAAAAGCAGCTCTAAATAGGACAGGCAAGACCATCAAGGAAAAGAATATATCCTTCTTTAGTTATAATGTTGAAAATTTATATTCTAAACTAAATGATACATCATTTATTTATTATGTAAATACTTTTGACATTGCGTGCTTAACCGAAACGTTTATTGACAAGAACTTTGATTTTTCTGGTATCTTTCTTAACTTTGTGAAGTACCATGCACCAGCAAAAAAATTATCACTAAAGCGTCGAAATTCTGGTGGGCTTTTTATTCATGGTTAAAAGAATTAACGAAAAGTTCGTTAGTCAAATTAGTGCTAGTTGTGATAATATGGTTGTTTTCAAAGCAAATAAAGCAGCATATAACATATCTGAAGATTTACTACTGGTTGGTTGTTATGTAGTACCAGAAGGAGGACCAATTTATGATGACTTAACAGTTAAAGATGGAATTATGATTGTAGATGATACTTTATTAGATATACTAGAAAATAAGAATGCTAATATCCGTATGTGTGGGGACTTTAATGCTCGAACAGGAAGCCAGCAGCCAAATCATGAGAATATGTCTTCCTATTTTCAAAATACTGATGATGGTGATGGTGATGATGAGGAGGGTGGTGGTGGTGGTGATATTAATTACGACATTTATTGTGATGGTTATTATAATATTGTTGTTGATGATGATGGTAACATGGATTGTGCTTGTGGTGTGAATAATTCAAATTACATGTTATATGATAATATGATTTAAAACATGACTTTAAACGTCGTTCTAAAGATATGCTTGTAAATAAGTTTGGAAAATCCTTATTAGACATGTGTTTTACGTTTGATCTTGGGATTTGAATGGAACATGTATAGATGATTCAAACGGAGAGTTCACTTTTTTTCCAGTAATGGTAGTAGTGTTGTTAACTATTATATTGCTTCTCAAGATTTACAATGTAATTGCAGAGTGATTGTTGGTGATAGTTTGTTTTCTTGGCATTTGCCTTTAGAACTGAAATGGAAAACCAGTAGTGTGAACAAGACAGAAATATCGTCACAGGTGTGTTGGGAGGAACGCTTTGTGTGGTCAGATGACAATGAGGAAATTTACAAGGAAGAATTGAACTCAGATTAATTCAAACAATGTCTAGAAAGAGCTTTACTTTATATTACTACAGATATAAACATGTGTGTTGAGTTACTTACAAATGCTTTAAGTAGTGCTGCTGCCTGTATGGTGAGAGTTGTGGGACAAAGAAGGAAAAGAGTGGATGATTGGTTTGATTGGGAGTGTGAAAAGAAGAAAGGAAGGTAAAAATTTGGTTAAAACGTTACCAAAGAGTTAAGTCTGTAGATCCGAAGATAGAATATAAAGCAGATTATATAAAGGAAAGAAAAGGATATATTGATTTCAGAAAAGAGAAGAAAAAAAATTGACGCAGAACGATTAGAGAAACTAAAAGCTAGCGTTAACGACCCTAAATTATTCTGGTCAACAGTTAGATCAATCGGCAGAAAAGCAGTTATCTATAATGAGATAAGCTCTCAACAATGGTACGAACATTTCTTTGGTGTCTTCAATGGATTTACTGACGTAGCTGAAGACATAAACATAGTTATAGACAGTGAAGAATACTATCTTGATGAACCCCTATTTAATGAAAATATCTCAAGAAATGAGATCATAAATAGTATAAAGCATCTTAAATGTGGCAAGAGAGTGCAGGTCCCGACAGAATAATTAGTGAAATGTTTAAAAATGGTAACTCTGTTGTTATTGATTTCTTAGTAACACTTTTTAATTCTTTGTTCGAAAAGGGAATCTTCCCTGAACTGTGGTCTAAATCCATAATAATTCCCTTTTATATAAAGGGTAATTCTAATCACCCTGATAATTGTCGTGGAATTGCTTTGACTACTATATTGAGTAGAATGTATATTATAATATAAATAAAAGATTAACAGTATGGGCTGATAAAGAAAATAAAATAATAGAAGAACAAGCTGGCCTTAGATCTGGCTACAGCAGTACCGACCATATATTTACCTTGTATGCCCTTGTTCAAAAATACCTATTAAGAAAATCTAAATTATATGTCGCCTTCTTAGATTTTCAAAAGGCTTTTGATTGTGTAAACAGAAACATTTTATGGAATATTTTGAGAAAGAATGGTGTAAATGGAAAGTTGTATGCAGCTCTTCGAGGAATGTATGATTCGGTCCGTGCGTGTGTCCATGACAAAGGTGTTTTTTCGGATTATTTCGACTGTCCACATGGGGTGAAACAAGGCTGTTTACTCAGCCCAATACTTTTTTCTTTCTTCATGAACGAGCTTGCTATAGAAATATCAGAAAGTGGGAGACATGGTATCCAAATGTTACCAGGGGCTATAGAATTATTTTTTTATGCTTTTTGCAGATGGTATTATTCTTCTTTCTGATACGCCTATGGGTCCAATTAAACGCTTTAAAAAAATCAGACAAACTACAAATAACAGTTTACTTGAGTAAAACTAACGTCATGGTGTTTTTAGAAATGGGGGATATTTAGCTCAACATGAATGATGTTTTTTTTTTTGTTTTGTTTTGTTTTGTTTTGTTTTATCTACGGAAGTGTAAGTACCGAATAGCTACAAATATCTTGGTATGTTCTTTACAACAAAATTAAGTTTAAACAGATGCTGGTTAGAAACGTATAAGAAGGGAAAGAGAGGTGCTATTGAAAACAATTAAAAAATTGAAACTCATGTCATTTCTGTATCTTCTGGAAGTTATTTGATTCGCAAATACAACCTATTTTAACATATTCCAGAGATCTGGGGTTTGCTACATAATGTTTATATGGAACAGGTACACACATAAGCGTTAAAGCGCATTTTGCGTGTACCGTTGCATGCGTCTAACAAAATGATATATGGTGAGACTGGGCGCTATCCATTATATATTGTGACATGTGTCAGATCTGTTAAATATTGGATAAAGTTTGGTCAATTAGAAGAAACTGGATTATGCAGCCAAGCTTATAAAATGTTGATTTTGCAACATGAGGCAGGTAAATTCAACCGGGTCTCTCGTGTAAAATAATTTTTGACCGAAAATGGTTTGGTATTGTTTGGTTTTTGCAAGGTGTAGGTAATTATAGACAATTTCTTTCAGCGTTAAAAGATCGTTTAACATGCTTTTACAAACAAACCTGGCATGCGAGTATGATTGATAACGATAAATATAACTGGTTTCTTTCCTTTAAAAGCACATTAGAAGCAGAAAAGTATTTTATACATATTACTAATAACTGGCCTAAATACGATTTGGCAAAATTCTGAACAAGAACACTAGGCCTTAATGCCAATAAAAAATGGTTTGAAACATCAGACAATAGCACGTGCCTTATGTGCACAGATGACAATAATATAGAAAGCGAAATGCATTTGTGTTTGATTGTCCCGCCTATAATACTATACGGAGTAAATGCGAAATATTTAACGAACCAGTCGCACAGAGAAAAGATCTTGTAGCAATCTTATCGAGCCATAATGTAAAACTTATTGCATGCTATGCTAGATATATTGCTGAAGCTTCTGAATACCGAAAAAAAAAAAGTACCAGTTAACACGTTTTGTTATTTTTGTGTATTTGTGATCCTATATATCTAGTTCTCAAGATGTTGGTCTACAGTGCTAGGTGCTTGATGGTCAATGAATTAACTTTTCGTGCTAATAGCACGTGCATGTGAGTGCGAGTGTGTGTGTGTACAGGCGCGCGCGCCCGCGCGTATGTGAAAGCAAGTTCGGAAGTATTTGTATTATTATTTTGTTGCCGCTAATCATGTGGTTACATGTACCCCTTTTCCCCCCCCCTTGCCATCAGGGCTTATGCTAATGGCAATAAAAAAAATGTTAAGTTTCTCGTCAAACATTATTTCGTATGACACATTTACTAAACGTCTATAACCTTCTTGTAAATCTAACCGTGTCTTAACTGGAACTGAACCATCATGATTGTTCGCTCCTTTTCTTGCAGCTCGATCAGCCCATTCATTTGAAACAATTCCACAATGGGAAGTACCCAACAGAAAATTACGCTGGGGCTTTTGAATGATAAAAGATTAACAGTGTTCAATTTCAATTATCAATTCCGATCGCGTTTTCTGGTTTAGATTTAAGTGCATGTAAGACTGATTTAGAAATCACCACATGATAAACATTGAAATATGTTTTTCGGAAAATCAAAAATGTAATTCAAGGCATCTAATATAGCAGCTAATTCAACAGTAAAACTAGGAACATTTTCATATAATAAGAAACCCTTTCTCTACTTTTAAAGCTGGTATAACGAAGGCAGTTCCTACTTTGTTCCCAAGTACAAACCCATCAGTATAAATCTTAAAATGTTCAGAATACTTGTTATCAATGTGGGAGCAGACAGAACTTCTAAAGATATTAGGCGAATCATTTTTGGATAAGTTTGTGTGATCCATGTAAAGCTTCAGATTGTTCATCTCCCATGTAGGTGCAGGTGAGTAGGAAGGTTTTGTTGCTATTTCCTTTCTGTTTAATTTTTTTTTTTTTTTAATTTCTGAAGTAAATGTATTTGTGGATTTTAATGATTGGATGGATTTAGCTCTTTTTGCAAAATGAAGATCGGATCTAATGCAAACTTCGGCCTCTGTGAATTTTTTTTCAACGAGGACTTCATAAAACATATTTGGCAGCAGAAAGAGTCCTTAACTCATCAAGAAGCGAAAAACACCTGCTTCTTTATAGGTTCCTAAATTTGATGCATGAAATGGAACTCTAGGGAAATTTTATCGGCTTTGCAGTCAACACTGTTTTGTAGTTAATAAATTTTGTGGAGCACTGAAAAATACCTCCTGAGCATAAGTAAATTTGGAACGCACAAGTGACATTGATGGTAATATTAATATTTTTGTATCCTGTCCCCGCATTTGTTTGCTAACGATTTTTAAGAAGTCTAACCTCTTTCTTGCTTTAGTTAGTATGTGCTCATAAAGGGTGGTCCAGGAAAGTTTTGACGTAAGATAAACACCCCAAAACTTAGTTGTTTGCGTATGTCGTGTGACTGAGCCATGGATAGAAAATCAGGAAGATTTTCAGGGTTTTATTCTGAACTGAAAAGCATTATATTGGTTTTTTTTTTTCAAGAGATAATGAAAGACCATTTTCAGTCATGTACTTATTGTGTGATTGTGTGTGTGTGTGTGTGTGTGTGTGTGTGTGTGTGTGTGTGTGTGTGTGTGTGTGTGTGTGGGAAGGGATAGGGTCAAACTAACGTTTTTCCTATCTTAATGTTGAAGCTACAGCTATATATTTCAAAAGGGTAGGTTTGAAGTGACGACGTCAGCTGTTTCAAAACTGCGGTTGTGTACTTGGAAGGGGCAGATTCAGTCTGATACCGCTGTCGGGCAATTCCAGTCAGTGAGGAAATTCCAGTCACTGAAATTCCATTCAATTCCAGTCACTGAGGCAATTCCAGTCAGTCAGGCAGTTCCAGTCACAGAGGCAATTCCAGTCAGGGAGGCAATTCCAGTCAGTCAGTCAATTCCAGTCCGTCAGGCAATTCCAGTCAGGCAAGCAATTCCAGCCAGTCGGGCAATTCAAGTCAGGGAGGCAATTTCAGTCAGTCAGGCAATTCCAGTCACTGAGACAATTCCAGTCAGGGAGGAAATCCCAGTCACTGAGGCAATTCCAGTCAGGGAGGCAATTCCAGTCAGTCAGGCCATTCCAGTCAGTCAGGTCATTCCATTCCAGTCAGTCAGGCAATTCCAGTCACTGAGGCAATTCTAGTCAGTCAGGCTATTTCCCGTCCGTGAGGCAATTCCAGTCGGTCAGGCAATTCCAGTCACTCGGGCAATTCCAGTCAGTCAGGCAATTCCAGTCAGTCAGGCAATTCCAGTTAGGGAGGCAATTCCAGTCAGTCAGGCAATTCCAGTCAGCCAGACAATTTCAGTCAGCCAGGCAATTCCAGTCAGATAGGCAGTCACAGTCAGTCAGGCAATTCCCGTCACTCAGGCCATTCCAGTCACTCAGGTCATTCCAGTCACTCAGGCAATTCCAGTCAGTCAGGCAATTCCAGTCATGGAGGCAATCCCAGTCACTGAGGCAATTCCAGTCAGGACGCAATTCCAGTCACTGAGGCAATTCCAGTCAGGGAGGCAATTCCAGTTACTGAGAGGCTATTTCAGTCAGTCAGGCTATTCCAGTCAGTGAGACAATTCCAGTCACTGAGGTTATTCCAGTCAGGGAGGCAATTCCAGTCAGGGAGGCAATTCCAGTCACTCAGGCAATTCCAGTCAGTCAGGCAATACAGTCACTGAGGCAATTCCAGTCATTGATGCTGTTCCAGTCAGGCAGGCAATTCCAGTCAGTCAGGCTATTCCAGTCAGTCAGGCTATTCCAGACAGTCAGGCAATTCCAGTCCGTCAGGCATTACAGTCACTGAGGCAACTCCAACCAGTCAGGCAATTCAAGTCAGGAGGCAATTTCAGTCTGTCAGGCAATTCCAGTCACTGAGGCAATTCCAGCCACTGAGGCAATTCCAGCCAGTCAGGTAATTCAAGTCAGGGAGGCAATTTCAATCAGTCAGGCAATTCCAGTCAGTTAGGCAATTCCAGTCAGTCAGGCAATTCCAGTGAGACAGACAGTTCCAGTCAGGAAGGCAATCCCAGTTATTGAGGCAATTCCAGTCAGTCAGGTAATTCCAGTCAGTGAGGCACTTCCAGTCACTCAGGCCATTCCAGTCACTCAGGCAATTCCAGTCAGTCAGGCAATTCCAGTCACTCAGCCAGTTCCAGTCACACAGGCAATTCCATAAGTCAGGCAGTTCCATAAGTCAGGCAAATTCCAGTCGGGGAGGCCATTCCAGTCAGTCAGGCAATTCCAGTCAGGAGGCAATTCCATCAGGGAGGCAATTCCAGTCACAGAGGCAATTCCAGTCACAGAGGCAATTCCAGTCAGGGAGGCAATTCCAGTCAGGGACGCAATTCCAGTCAATGAGGCAATTTCAGTCAGGGACGCAATTCCAGTCAAGGAGGCAATTCCAGTCAGTCAGGCAATTCCAGTCAGTCAGTCAATTCCAGTCACAGAGGCAATTCCACAGTCAGGCAATTCAGTCACAGAGGCAGTTCCAGTCAGGGAGGCAATTCCAGTCAGGGAGGCAATTCCAGTCAGTCAGTCAATTCCAGTCAGTCAGGCAATTCCAGTTCAGTCAGTCAGGCAATTCCAGTCATTGATGCTGTTTCCCAGGCAGGCAGGTAATTCCAGTCAGTCAGGCTATTCCAGTCAGTCAGGCTATTCCAGACAGTCAGGCAGTTCCAGTCCGTCAGGCAATTACAGTCACTGAGGCAACTCCAACCAGTCAGGCAATTCAAGTCAAGGAGGCAATTTCAGTCTGTCAGGCAATTCCAGTCACTGAGGCAATTCCAGCCACTGAGGCAATTCCAGCCAGTCAGGTAATTCAAGTCAGGGAGGCAATTTCAATCAGTCAGGCAATTCCAGTCACTGACGCAATTTCAGTCAGTGAGGCAATTCCAGTCAGTTAGGCAATTCCAGTCAGTCAGGCAATTCCAGTGAGACAGACAGTTCCAGTCAGGAAGGCAATCCCAGTTATTGAGGCAATTCCAGTCAGTCAGGTAATTCCAGTCAGTGAGGCACTTCCAGTCACTCAGGCCATTCCAGTCACTCAGGCAATTCCAGTCAGTCAGGCAATTCCAGTCACTCAGCCAGTTCCAGTCACACAGGCAATTCCATAAGTCAGGCAGTTCCATAAGTCAGGCAAATTCCAGTCGGGGAGGCCATTCCAGTCAGTCAGGCAATTCCATTCAGGGAGGCAATTCCAGTCAGTCAGGCAATTCCCGTCACAGAGGCAATTCCAGTCACAGAGGCAATTCCAGTCAGGGAGGCAATTCCAGTCAGGGACGCAATTCCAGTCAATGAGGCAATTTCAGTCAGGGACGCAATTCCAGTCAAGGAGGCAATTCCAGTCAGTCAGGCAATTCCAGTCACAGAGGCAATTCCACAGTCAGGCAATTCCAGTCACAGAGGCAGTTCCAGTCAGGGAGGCAATTCCAGTCAGGGAGGCAATTCCAGTCAGTCAGTCAATTCCAGTCAGTCAGGCAATTCCAGTCAGTCAGGCAATTCCACAGTCAGTCAGCAATTCCAGTCACAGAGGCAATTCCAGTCAGGGAGGCAATTCCAGTCAGGGAGGCAATTTCAGTCAGTCAGGCAATTCCAGTCAGGGAGGCAATTCCAAGCAATTCCAGTTAGGGAGGCAATTCCAGTCAGGGAGACAATTCCAGTCAGAGAGGCAGTTCCAGCCAGGGAGGCAATTCCAGTCAGTCGGGCAAATTCCAGTCAGTCAGGCAATTTTAGTCAGTCAGGCAATTCCCGTCAGGGAGGCAGTTCCAGTCAGTAAGTCAATTCCAGTCAGTCAGGCAATTCCAGTCAGTCAGGCAATTCCAGTCAGTGAGGCAATTCCAGTCAGGGAGACAATTCCAGTCAGGGAGGCAATTCCAGTCACTGAGGCAATTCCAGTCAGTCAGGCCATTCCAGTCAGTGATTCTGTTGAAAGCACCATTGATTTAAGATAACCTACGAGCAGTCCTCTTCGGCAATGGCTAAAATTATGGAGAGTGTGTGTGTGTGTGTGTGTGTGTGTGTGTGTGTGTGTGTGTGTGTGTGTGTGTGTGTGTGAGAGAGAGAGAGAGAGAGAGAGAGAGAGAGAGAGAGAGAGAAAGTGTGTGTGTCAGTGTGTGTGTGTGTCAGTGCATAAGATGTGTTTGTGTGTGTGTGTGTGTGTGTGGGTGTGTGTGTGGTGTGTGTGTGTGGTGTGTGGTGGGGGGGGTGGGGGGGTGGGGGGGGGGGTGGGGGGGGGGGGGGGGGGGGGGGGGGGGGGGGGGGGGGTACGAAATTGTCGGGCATTTTCTTCCAATTGCCAGTTTCCCATCAGTATAATGACGCATTCAAACCTACGAAACCACATTAGTTATCAAAGAAAATCTCACGAAATAAAAAAAAAAAACCCTCACCTGGAAAATTTTCTTTGATGTATGGGTAATATGATTCAGTGTGTACTCTCTCCCTCTCTCTCTCTCTCTCTCTCTCTCTCTCTCTCTCTTCTTGAGTGCTGGAGCTTGCATGATGTGAGACGTAGACACTTGGTGATGATGATAATGAATACTTGCAGCAGACTCCATAAAAGCTTTGTTCAGAGACGTCCCACCTGATGTGATCTTTGTATTTGTGAGAGAGATCAACATTTTTCATTTGATCTAAGATTTTACAGAAGAGAGTTCATTAACAAAAATTTCCGGATAAGATAATGTTGCTTATAGCCCAGCCGACTGCAAAGGGCCACATCAGGGCTGAAAAATTTCCGGTGTGTTTTAGATGTATTTTAAAGACTTGTGTTGAATGAGGTTTTTTTTTTTTTTTAATTATTAATGACTTGTGAGTTGTTTTTTAACGCGGTAACAGGCTTGATATGGCCCTTAGCGGTCGACTGGACTAGAAGCAACATTACCTTGCCTTACCTTTCTCTCTCTTGCAGCCCTCCAAGAGCAGTTCCTTCGTCTGGCTGTCGGGGCAGCCCTGGCAGCAGGAAGGGGAGAGCACTGTCATCAGGCCGGTCAGCGTCAAGTACTACAGCCGCATGGCCGATGACAGCGACCCCTACACGGACATGACGCCCGCCGGAAACGACCTCCACCCCCACCACCACCCGCCCCCTGCTGACACGGCTGGCCAGGACAGGCGATGAGCACAGACAGTGCTGTTGGGAGCAGAGGACGCGGAGCAGGGGTGGGCGTAGAAAGGGGGCTGGGGAAGAATGGGAAGGGGTCCAGAGGAAGTGGGAGTGGGGGAAGGGGTGGGGACTTACTACGTACAGGGGAACACAGAGATGTTTGTGGGGGTAAAGGCTTTTACGTGGTAGGGAAATGGTTGATATTGGGAGGGCTGGCTGCTGCTGGAGGCTGATGGGGGGTGGGGGGTGTGGTGTTGGGGAGAAGGGAGGAGGGGTGGTAGTGGAAGGGTGGATTCCACATAACATGGGTTACAGTGGGTCGTGGTGTGATGTGGACATGAAGGTGGAAGGAAAAAGTTATCAGTCTTCTCTCAACTTAACCCCTTGATGATTGTTCCGACCTGCCCTTCCCCCTTCCCCCCCCCCCCCTCTCTCTCTCTCTCTCTCTCTCTCTCTCTCTCTCTCTCTCTCCTCCTCTGCTTTCATGTTGATGCTGACGTGGTTTTATGTCAGCGACAAAGACAAAAGAACGCTAATGCCATCCCTTGCGGTGACATCTCCATTATATCGATGGGCACAAAGCCCTCGCCACCCCCCTGTTCATCTGAACGGTTACACACCACCACCCTGTTCATCTGAACGGTTCCTCACCACCACCCTGTTCATCTGAACGGTTCCCGTCCCCGCCACCACCCTGTACATCTGAACGGTTCCAGACTCTTGCCTGCCCTGCGAGATGCCCTGCCCCTTACTTCAGCCATCGTCCGAAGTAGCTGAATCCTTCCACAGTGGGTGGATCCAGAGACTCCCCCACACCCCTTCCCCAACCCCATCATCTCAATCATTTTCGCATCTCCAAAGTTTATCCGGTTCCCACACATCCCATCCCCAACTCATCTCCACCCGTTCTGATCAGTTTCACATTTTCACAGTTTGTCTCATACAGACACTGACCCCTCCCCTCACTACCACCCCCACCTCGCCAACCCCATCAGCTTAACAGTTTCCGAGTTAATCTGTTACCCTCAACACCACCCCCACTCCATCTTACCCCACCATTTGCTTTATGTGATACAGAGACTGACCGTCACCCCCCTCTGCTCCTTTAATCCTCCTGTATCTACAACCCCTCCTCTCCCACCCTGCTCACCCCCGTAATCATCTCAAAAAGTACAGAGCGTTATCTGGTGGAGAGACAGAGCTCTGAGGACGTCACTGTCTGTATTCTCCGGACTGTGTACCCGGTGCACCTGACCACAGAGACTGAACCAACATGGGATCCTGTAATTTCACTGTCACAACCTTGACACTGACTGTGCCGTCGGACGAAAGAGACAAACAAATTACAGACAAAACACGACACGTTTCGACTTCTTTGGTCTCCAGACAAGACAAGCAACACTGAAGACGATGAAAATGGAGAAGGAACTGTCACCTATATATAAGTGATTGTTCGTTTTTTCTGTTGAATTTGTTTCAGTTTCCGCCTGCAGTCACCTCACTTGAAAACTAACTTCACTGTCACAATCCGTTTCTAGGGAAGACGCTCTGGCCGTTTCTTCACTGAGAAGTCGTCGCCATGACACATTGTGGCCCCACTTTCGTTCTGCCTGCGTATATGTTTGTTTGTATTATTTTGATAGATTTGGTTTGTTTTGTTTTTACCTTTCAACTGGATTTTTCAGCAGAAATTTGGAAACACCCTTGTCACTTTCCATGTGTACTTATCGTTTCGTCTAACGTCTTTCCGCCTGGTTTTTGGCCATGATGGCATCAACTCTCTGCCCATGCTGGTTATGTCTTCTTTGCCGTCGTTTGGTCTGCAGGGCGGGATGAATTTCGTCTGTTACAAAGCTTCGACTTTTCAAGTCGATTCTCAGTGAAAATAAGCTGCGTCTGAAACATGACATTATACACACATTTTTCTTTTCTGTTCCTTTTTTCTTTTTCTTTGTTCGTGTGAACAGCGAAATGATAACACCACTGCTACCGTTGTCTTCAGTAGTGAGTTTGAAGGTCACCTGTTTCACCGTGCAAAGCGCGTGCTGTGTGTGTGTGTGTGTGTGTGTGTGTGTGTGTGTGTGTGTGTGTGTGTGTGAGAGAGAGAGAGAGAGAGAGAGAGAGAGAGAGACGTGCGTGCGTGCGTGCGTGTGTGTGTGTGTGTGTGTGTGTTTCTTCTTGACGAAGAGCGACGGCTGATCACCATTGATCAAATTACAGGACGGGTCGGACTTCTTAACTTTCACACTAACAGACTTTTGAACACCAAAATAAGTTTCTCGTGTCGAAACGCGGTGTTGACACTTTGTTTTCAGGCGGTTGCGAGTTCAGTGATTTAGCCGTGAATACAATTTCGACTTAATTGGCTTTTGAATACACACACACACACATACACACACACACACACACACACACACACACACACACACACACACGCACGCACGCACGCACGCACGCACGCACACGCACGCACGCACGCACGCAGGCACGCACTCACACGCTTGCACGCACACACAAGCACACATACACACACACACACACACAAACGCGCACACGCACACGCACACGAACAAATGCACTCACGGAAGCAAGAAGAAAATTGCAGGAATTGTAAGTGAAACAAAACGACTTTTTCATGTAGTAAAAGCACAGGCGAACTGACCTTAGGCGAAACAAAAGTAGGCGAAACGAATGTTGGCGAAACGGAATGCATCCTTTTGTGTGTGTGTGTGTGTGTGTGTGTGTGTGTGTGTGTGTGTGTGTGTGTGTGTGTGTGTGTGTGTGTGTGCGTGCGTGTGTGTGTGTGTGTGTGTGTGTGCATTTAAGCGCGGGTGATCCACATGGGATCTCGATGTAACGCCCCATCTGAAAGATGAGCGCTCAAACCATTACTTAAGATCTGTTGGAAAGAGGGGAGAGGAGAAAAAAAAAAAAAATCTCACTGCCTGCAAGATTTGTGTGACAGACCCGGTGTCATATGCCGTAATCTGTCACTTCACGAAATCACCCCCACCACCACTCGCCCCCCCTTTCCCCGCAAAGCGTAAAAGGGCACGTGCTCAAACACCCCCCCCCCCCCCCCCCCCCCCCCCACCATCCTACCCCCCTGCCCCCACTTCCTCCTGCCCTGATGAGTTAATCCAGACCGACCTATCCCTTTCGTTCCGGAATCCCCCCCCCTCCTCCCCCCCTCCCCCCCCCCCCCCCCCCCCAATCACCCCTCCTCTGAAATTCTCAAAGTGTCCCAAGTAACGAAACGTATCAGTCGAAGCTCATGGGCACTTAGATTTAAGGCGGGGGGTGGGGTGGTGGTGGTGGTGGTGATTGTGGACTGGAGCCAGACCTGTTCCACCCCCTGTTCCACCCCCCACTACCCGAGCAGTGATTTGGGGCTCTGACCGGAAGCACCTTATAGAGTTAACCCTTTTAGGTGTCAGGGAGGCGAAAAGGGGCATGCCTTTGTTCACCGTGTGAGATGTTGTCTGGGCCATCCTTCTTTATTCACCGTGTGAGATGTTGTCTGGGCCATCCTTCTTTATTCACCGTGTGAGATGTTGTCTGGGCCATCCTTCTTTATCACCGTGTGAGATGTTGTCTGGGCCATCCTTCTTTCTTTATTCACCGTGTGAGATGTTGTCTGGGCCATCCTTCTTTATTCACCGTGTGAGATGTTGTCTGGGCCATCCTTCTTTATTCACCGTGTGAGATGTTGTCTGGGCCATCCTTCTTTATTCACCGTGTGAGATGTTGTCTGGGCCATCCTTCTTTATTCACCGTGTGAGATGTTGTCTGGGCCATCCTTCTTTATTCACCGTGTGAGATGTTGTCTGGGCCATCCTTCTTTATTCACCGTGTGAGATGTTGTCTGGGCCATCCTTCTTTATTCACCGTGTGAGATGTTGTCTGGGCCATCCTTCTTTATTCACCGTGTGAGATGTTGTCTGGGCCATCCTTCTTTATTCACCGTGTGAGATGTTGTCTGGGCCATCCTTCTTTATTCACCGTGTGAGATGTTGTCTGGGCCATCCTTCTTTATTCACCGTGTGAGATGTTGTCTGGGCCATCCTTCTTTATTCACCGTGTGAGATGTTGGGCTGGGCTTCTATCACTTCTTTATTCCCGTGTGAGATGTTGTCTGGGCCATCCTTCTTTATTCACCGTGTGAGATGTGTTGTCTGGGCCCATCCTTCTTTATTCACCGTGTGAGATGTTGTCTGGGCTATCCTCCAAATCACTTACGGGGGGTAGGGAGTAGGTCTGGCTCAGTTCCAGAATCACCCCCGCCTTTGCCTTCTCTCCACCACCTCCCCCCCCCCCCCCCCCCCCCCCCCCCCCCTTCCCTCCAGCCCCCTTAAATTCAGATGCAATGTATGTGATTGATGCATTTTGTCGTTTAGGACGCTTTGAAAGTGAAGAGTGAATTTAAAACAAAGAAGGAGTTGGTCTGCATTTACTCGCTGGGAGATGGGCGGTTGGGGATGTGGGTGCATGTCCCGTTTTACCCGCCCGGGAGTGAAGTTGGTCAGGGAGTGATTAAGGCCCGTTACACCGAGATTCTCTCGCTTTCAAGGCGAGCGGCCACAAGTTCAAAGTTTACCCGAGTACAGACGTATCCCAAAGCTCCCTTCCTCCCCTCCCCCCTCCTCTTGTCTCATGCCCCCACCTGTCCACCCTCACCCCTCTTTTACACTTTCTTCGTCCCCACCCCCACTTCCCCTCGACCTCCTTTAACACTGAAAATCATCGTGACGGGGGCAGGGTTTACCTGAAGGTTGAGACTTGAACCTTATCTCTCATCTCCGCTTCACTGTCGTCTGGATGGGTTGTCCGGAAGCTGCCCCCTGACCCGCCTCCCCCCCCCCCCCCCCCCCCCCCCCCCCCCCCTGTCCTCCCGATCACATGAATGTATACTATGTTTACATGGTGACACTGACTTGCGCTACGTCATCTCTAACATTGACAGGGTTTTGAGAGGTTACAAAGTATGGTGGGGGCTTCCTTAGTTTTTTTCCCATGATGTATGATTCGATGGATCACGATGTTGAAGACGATGTCTCTCAGAGCGATAGCTTGCACTTTTAATGTCAGACCTGTCATGGCAGGTTAGTTGTACGTCCAGTTGTTGTGTATAGTGCTGTGACAGTGACATTGTTTTGTCACACAAGGGCAGTCAACATTTCAAGGCATTATGTTTGTTTTTTTTTTCAGTTGCCAGATAATAGGATAGCAATATTTTATTTTGTCTTGAAGAGCTCGATTTTGATCGGGTGTGTGTGTGTGTGTGTGTGTGTGTGTGTGTGTGTGTGTGTGTGTGTATATGTTTTTTTTAAACATCATGCATGTTTTGATATTTGAGTTATTTTTTCCTTGTTAAAGCAACTAAAAAGGGACGCTAATTCTGCCTAAAACCGTTGATGAATTCGTAAATTCAGTTTGTTTTTTTTTCGGATGGGGGTGGGGATGGGAGGGGGGCGAGAAAGAAAAGGAGAGAGACTCAGAATAGACGGGAAAAGACGAGGTAGGAAAAAAAGTGGCAAAGGAGAAGCAATGGAGTGGAATTAAAAAACAGAAAAGCGTCATAAAGAGAAAAGGAGAGAATGAATTAATAAAAAAAAAAAAAAAGAAGAATGGAGAGCAAAGAAGGAATATTTGGGGGAAAAAACTCGTACCAGTGGCCTCGAGGAATAGACATGGTCAATTCACTTTTGTCTTTACTTTTTTTTTTCATTTTAAATGTTTGGATTTTTTGTTCTCAAATGTTTGCTTACATCGCATGATAGATTTTGCTATGAGACTATGAGAGGACATTGGATTCATGGATCAGGAAATATCCTGGGAATTGTGTGATTAATAGGCAAATCCACATCATGGATCATGTGAAATATCCTGGGAATTGTGTAATCAATAGGCAAATCCACATCATGGATCTTGTCAATATCCCAGGAATTATGTTACTAATAGGCAAATCCACATCATGGGTCCTGTCAGTATCCTGGGAATTATGTAATAGTAAGTTCACATCATGGATCCTGTCGATATTCTGGGAAGATGTAATAGGCAAATCCACATCATGGATCCTGTCGACATCCCGGGAGTTATGTAATCAGTTGGCAAATCCACGTCTTGGATCATGTGAAATATCCTGGGAATTATGTAATTCACTGGCAAATCCACATCATTTATCACGTGAAATATCCTAGGAAGTATATACATCATGAACAAGTGTTGAAGTCCACGTCATTTAAATCCCTGTGGGGATTCTTTTAGGATTTTTTTTTTATCCTTTTCTTTTCTGTGCCTTGATTTCTCAAAATCATTTTATTGTCCCAAGAGTACGGTAGCTTTTGTTTTGTTTTTCATTTCCGTGTTTCTGTTCTTTGTGACGCATGATCCCTTGTGAAGGAGGCCAGTGGCTCCCGTGAACAGCCTCCGCCATGTCTGCAAATCGGATGACAGAAAGTCTCTCGTTTATGTCGTCTTTTTTTTTCGGGGAGGGGTGGGGAGTGGGGTGGGGTGTCAGACCCTTTTCCTCTCTTTTTATTGTCGACTGTTTTTTGAATATTTCTTAAAGCTCCATTTACATGAATCCTGTAAGCAAAATAACTAATCAGAATTGTCTCCAGACTTGATATGTGGATATGTTTTTGTTTCAGCAATACTAAGGTGATATGATTTTTTAAAACCTTTTCTTCTGAATATTCCTTTTGATGTATAAAAGATATGACTTCGTTGTTTGATTTAGAGATAAATATCTGTCTTTAAGTTGCTTTTCATTTGATCTGGCAGATTGGAGAGAGGTCTCTTCAGTTCGTTGCCACATGCAGTTTTTTGACGATAGTGTTGATATGGTTTACGTGAGTTACCTGCACTCTTCAATTTTGTATTCGGCTACGACCCCAAGAGGTCGGCTAAGCTGGAAAACAATAAAGAATGATGAGGTATTCGTGCTATTGGTTCGTCAGCTCTGGTATGACCCTGGTAGATCGACGAGGTAGTAGACACCATGATATATATGGGCAGACAGACTAATAGTGTGGATCTGTGTCATGAGCGTCTGTTCGTGTGTGCATTGGGGGGGGGGGGGGACTGGGGAAGGGCGGGGAGAATACATATGTGAGTGTGTGTGTGTGCTTCTGTCTGTCTGTCCTGTCTGTGTGTGTGTGTGTGTGTGTGTGTGTGTGTGTGTGTGTGTTAAAATTTTGTTACCGATGTATGACTGATGGAAAAGTCAATATGATGCGTTGTGTTTACGAAATGAGAATCATCAAAATCCACAAAATAGTGAATTCTGTAAACAACATATGTGTAGTAACGTCTCTAATGGTCAGTTTTGTTAACGATGGATGTGGTATGAGTAACGGCGAGGGTCACCTTGTGATTTCTGTTTATAATGCGTGGAGTAGGATTAACGGTGACGTTCAAGTGATAAATTCTGTTAACAATGTATGGCGGGAGAAAGGGACAAAATGCAGACGGTGAATTCAGTCAAAGATGCCTGTAATAGAAATAACGGCGAGGTGCACAGTCCATGCTATATGTATGCAGTATGCAGACTCTGATAGCTGTAATATTGTGAATTATTCTACGATGTTGGAGTAATGGTGATGTTCATCTGTGTTCATGTTCTGTGATGATGTTCTTCTTTGGTGAAGTTCTTCTTTGGCCGTGCGTTTGTGAAGCTTTTGGAATGATGATGTTCACATTGCATAGTCTGTGTTGCAATGGTGGTGCAATCTGGGGTTATCTTCTGAAGTCTTAACTATGAAGACGGCCGCATTGTGGATTTAGTTGTTTGTGACTGGGAAGGGACAGGGGAAGATGAGGGGGGGGCGATGACGATCCCATCGCTGTAATGAATGTGGGATGAAGGCTACTACACCCACAGTGTGAGCTCTGTAACAAGCTCTGTTACTGGATCTGCGGTTTGTGGACTCCCACGTCCCCGTGATTATTGTTACGATGTGTGTGGACGTAACTATATCGTTGTTGATGACATTGTGCTTTCTTTCACGGTGGGAGGACTACTATGTCCTTATTGTGATTTCTGTTATGATTCATGTTGTGTTATCATAGCGTCATCTGCATTGTAAATTGTGTTCTGGTATGATGAACAGAAACTGATGTTCCGTACTGTGAGAGAATGACACATAGAGATGAAGTTTTTGTTGTGATGCAAATAAGATATCTGTGTGTCCACTTCGTATAGATTCTTTTAAGGTGATGTGGACTGGAAAATCATTGACGCTACCTTATCTTTTTTTTTTTTTTTGGGGGGGGGGGGGAGGGGGGTCATAACATTAAGTAAGACGTGATTAGCATAGTCCACGTTGTGACGTTCAACATGATCTGGCACGGAGATTTTAATGCTTATGCTGTGAATTAAACTTTAATGGTACGATGATTTTGAAACCCCATATCACGAATTCAGAGAAAAAAACAACTTGAGGATATCGAAAGAGAAATTCTGTCATGACGCAGTGCTGTGAACATCGTTATTTTCCATGCCGTGATGCTGACGTGTGCTTTGTCTTGTTGGTTTGCTGTATGTTTGTTTTTGCCATTTCCTCTACCAGCAGCTCGCTGGCATTACTCCTCCTTTGTTGTCCATTCTGACGTCTCCGTGCAAAGCCATGCCAGTCATGACCAATAATGACAGTCCAAATAATGCAGATGATACTATGCAGTTCCATTCGAGTCTGAAATTATTGACAGTTTTGAACAATCCGCTTACATTTTAATAATACACCCCTGCGACAACCAGGCCTTGGAGATAGGACACCTGCAGGATTGGTCAGAGTACGAGTGACTGTCTCAAAAGACAGCATTCTGTAAGTGGACAGACGTGGACTGTGCGGTTTGAGTGGACAGACGTGGGCTGTGCGGTTTTTGAGTGGACAGACGTGGGCTGTGCGGTTTGAGTGGACAGACGTGGACTGTGCGGTTTGAGTGGACAGAAGTGGGCTGTGCGGTTTGAGTGACAGACGTGGGCTGTGCGGTTTGAGTGGACAGAAGTGGGCTGTGCGGTTTGGTGGACAGAAGGGGCTGTGCGGTTTGAGTGGACAGACGTGGGCTGTGCGGTTTGAGTGGACAGAAGTGGGCTGTGCGGTTTGAGTGGACAGACGTGGGCTGTGCGGTTTGAGTGGACAGACGTGGACTGTGCGGTTTGAGTGGACAGACGTGGGCTGTGCGGTTGAGTGGACAGACGTGGGCTGTGCGGTTTGAGTGGACAGAAGTGGGCTGTGCGGTTTGAGTGGACAGACGTGGGCTGTGCGGTTTGAGTGGACAGAAGTGGGCTGTGCGGTTTTTGAGTGGACAGACGTGGGCTGTGCGGTTTGAGTGGACAGAAGTGGGCTGTGCGGTTTGAGTGGACAGAAGTGGGCTGTGCGGTTTGAGTGGACAGAAGTGGGCTGTGCGGTTTGAGTGGACAGAAGTGGGCTGTGCGGTTTGAGTCTTGCCATCTAAGTCCACGGTGCACAGATCTCTTGACAGGAGCCCAAAAAAATCTTACAAATCAGTGATGGGAAACGAACCCGTGCCCCCCTCACTCAGTCCGCGACTCGACCCCAGCGCCACGGCGGCTGAGGTGATTTATTCATTTGATGTAGATATCGCCATGTTCACATTGTTTCAAATTTTGTAATCATCTGGAAAAGAATTGTTGGATATTGAGATCGTCGCGTTCACACCTTATATTTCAATCTGTAATTATTTGAACAATTATTGAACAGGAGGTTGGAGTAGAGAGGGAGGGGGGGGGGGGGGGGGGGGGGGGGGGGGGGGATGAGTGGGGACTGTAATGGGATTAGCATTACAGACTCCTTAAAAACGTGTGTGCGGTAGGGAGGAGGTGGCAAAGTCGGCACTGGGCGTTTTGGCTTTGAAAAGCTGTTCACATTGACGATCTTTTGTGTCGCTGGGATAGGAGGAGGTTCTTGTGACTGTGAAGAGTTGTTGATGAGGTTTTGATGGCGCTGCTGTGGATTATTTTATTTAATTTTTTATGTAAGAGGGAAGGGGGGGGGGGGGGGGGGGGGGGGGGGGGGGGGGTATGTGGCGGCAGGTGTGGCTGAAAACTCGGTTCCAAAGAGAGGAAGGCGAATTTCGTTCTTGAAAGTTGGCATATTAATGACATGTAGGCCTCTCACTTCCAAAACTCACGAGAAAAAAGGAAAACAAAGTCTATTCCGACGTCACGTTCCTTTCTACGTCATACGGTGTCAAGCTTAGCGACCCTTTCAAGTTTCAGTGTTGCTGATATTGACGTTTGAAGATGACGTAGCTACTGAAGTGACGTCAGACAGCAGTTTCAGTGTGTGACTTCGCAAGGCGTTGTCGTTTGTCAAAGAGCGACATATCACTCAGGTTGATGGATATGTGCCCCGCACGGGGAGGTCTTGTCTTTTTTGCTCTTCAGTGCGACTGAAGTGATGGTCTAGGCAGTTCTCCTTCGGTGGATACGATAAGCCAAAGTCCACGACTTGCACCACCGGTGGTGTTATCCTCCCCGGTCGAATTCTGTAGAAACACACTCATGCAAGCAGATAACAGAAACTGTTATCAGCACTGTCTGCGAGTGGTGCCTTGCAATGGCGATGGGGATGACGACGGCATAACTGGAGTGCATGCATTTTATTTACATTGCCTTTTTTTCTTCTTTTTTTTGCTGCATCGTTGTACGAATTCGTGAATTGGTGTTAAATAGAAAATCCATTCATTCACGAATCGGGCTACTCGTCTGCTCGATCCGTCTTCTCACATTAGAGATGTTTCCAGCATGAATCAGCGATGAAGCCATTGTCCTGTTTTTCTTGATTGTGTATTTTCTTGGTGAGGGGTCCGGGGCGCTCGCCAGGAGACATTATTTCGTGCAAATTTAAGTGCTGTAGTCTATTTTGTGCTTGGAGGAGTCGGAGACATTTGTTTCCTTAACTTTGTCAGTGCATTACTCCCAAGTCACTATTCCGGCCAGCCCATATACAGCCACAACTAGGTTCGTCTTGTGGCAGGACCCACACCAGCAGTTCGCAGGAGATAGTCTTTAGCAGGTCGTCGTTTGGCAACCCGTCAGAGGAGACCTTGCACTATTGCTGAAACACTTTGATGCTGTTCAGTGAGTCAAGGAAGGTTATTATATAACGAAGAGGGTGACGGCGGCTGCAAATTTTACTACAAACTCCGCAAATTGGGAGCTCCCTTCCCTCCAGTGAGGATCAGGTCATCGGGGCGGGATTGAGGACCGGTCATGGCAGACTGTGGCACCTTATGTTCACCACACTCCACAGTGAAGACACTGTCCATGTCCATGGGTACAGCCCCAACGACAGTACACTATGTTCACCACACCCCACAGTGGAGACACTGTCCATGAGGTACACCCCAATGACAGTACACTATGTTCACCCACTCACAGTGAAGACACTGTCCATGTCCATGAGGTACAGCCCCAACGACAGTACACAATGTTCACCACACTCCACAGTGGAGACACTGTCCATGTCCATGAGGTACAGCCCCAATGATAGTACACTATGTTCACCACACTCCACTGTGGAGACACTGTCCATGAGGTACAGCCCCAGTGACAGTACACTATGTTCACCACACTCCACAGTGGAGACACCAACCCATGTCCATGAGGTACAACCCCAATGACAGTACCTCATGTCCATGAGGTACAACCCCATGACAGTACCTTATAAGATGTTCTGCAGATGTCGACCTGGCCCACAGAATAGGCACAGTACAGGGGATTACGTTTGGCTCTAGGGACCGTCTCAGCCATGTTCTGCCGCATGTCTCCGCGAAGAAGCAGAGAAGCAGAACCTTTGAAGTTTAAGACACCCAGAATGAAACATGGTAAATATTTTATGTTGGTGGCGTTTTTTCCCCCCCGAGAAGGAATAAAGCGAATATTTGTAAGAGATGCTTCTTTTTTTTATTGTAGAGAGTGGGGTTTTTTTCCTTAAATATTTGTGGTAGTAGTTTTATTTATTTATTTATTTATTTATTTTGAAAGCCAGAATAAGAATATCACAGTGTTTATGTTGGGGTCTGGTTTTGACATGAAATGTAACTCATGTTTAAACGTTTGATTAGAAAAATGGCTTTTTTTTCTGTTCTTACTACTTACCACCTTGATTCAGAAGATATCCTGCTTCATTTATGAATACTTGCAGAATTAAAAGTAAAAGTTTTCGAGCATCCGTTCCTTTTTTGTGTGATTGTTTCATTCTGTTACTTATTCATAAGCGCTCTCTCTCTCTCTCTCTCTCTCTCTCTCTCTCTCTCTCTCTCTCTCTCTCTCTCTCTGGGGTCGTGACCTGACAGTGGAGTGTGCAAGTCGTATGTCATGTCGCTTCGCTAATTCTTGACAATAGAAGAAGAAAGAAGTTGATCCAAGACGCCAAATTTCACTAGCGGCCTTCTCCAGAACTATGCCGTCGACCCCTCTCGCTTTCCAAGCGACACGCGGCTCTTTCTTGCCAGTCTTCACATCTGTTATGTGGAGAGAGAGCCATGGAGAAGATATGTTGACACCTCAAAGTAGAGTGGACCGTGTCACCCTGGGCCTGCTCCTCACCTTGTTGTTCTGGGACTGTCGCTGTTAAGGTGCGGACATGTAGAGCAGAACCCTGGACCCATGGACAGCCTGAGACGGTCACGACTGAGCAGCAGCAGTGGACGGACGACAATGGACAGGACCTTGGCATCCTAGGTCAGCGGGCAGTCTACTTCTCCTCCTTCCCGGCATTCTACCCTACTGATGCCATGGAGATGCTGCAGAAATATGAAAGTCCAGAACGTCGTAACAAACAGTAAGCTTGATGAAGTGGAACGGTGTGTGAAAGACTGAGAGAACAATACGTTGACTTGCAAAACAATATGATGGACTTAAAGATAAAGCTGAAAATCTGGAGAGAAAAAAAAAAAAAGAAAATGAGAAACTATCAAAGGAAAATCTGATCTGCTTTCTCGAGTTGAATAGTTAGAAAAAAAAAAAAGACTGACGACCTTGAGGGCAGATCTTGACGAAACAATGTCACATTTCATGGAATACCTAGGGATCAAAATGAGTGTGAAGCCAAAATTACGTGATCATTACTAATAAGTTGCATTTAAAAACTGATTTCGAATTTGACAGAGCTCGCCGCTTGAATGGAAAACAGGATCCCCCAATCATTGTGAGGTGCTCCTTTTACAAGAACAAAATTCTAATCCTCAAAGTAAAAAAAGAAGCTGGAAGGAGTGAATGTTTTTGTCGGGGAGGATTTCTCTTTACAAGTGAAGGAAATTAGGCGCAAACTGTCACCCCGTCACAAAAAAGCCAGAGATGATGTGAAGAGAGCCACGATGGCTTTTTACCACCTACTTATAGATGGTAGGAGGTACTTTTTTTGATGATGGGGACAGTTTGCGCGAATCTAGATAGAATATTGGCCGGCCACTGTATAGACGTACTTTTCCCTCTGAAAGCAGCAAGAGAAGGAACAAAATTACCCGAACACCGTTTGTGCGTTCACACTGCCCCTCATGGCATCGACACACTTGAGCGCCGCGGTGTTGATCGGGACAGCAAGGTCGTGCCATCAGATGACAAGAGTGGGCAAGCACTTGCAGCGCTCACTGCTTGAAGAAAAAAAATCGTTCCTTTTTCTTGCTGTGGAACGTAAATGGATTGTTATCAAAATCATGTAACTCTTGTTTCGTTTCTTTTGTTTGTGAATTTGATTTTGGTTGTTTAGTTGAGACATTCGTTGAGGAGTATCAGTTTGACATATTTACTGGATACAAATTGTTTTGCAAACTGCTGTAAAATTTACTAAACATGGTAAACGATTTGGAGGACTTGTTTGTTTAATAAGAAATAATATTCTTCTTTACGTTACAAGTATTGATACAGACTATGTCAATTGTTGCATCTTCTTGATTGATAAAGTTAAATGGGTTAGGTAATGATATTTTGTATGTTTGTACGTATATACCTGCAGAGGGATCTCCTTCCTACACTCATTGATTGCTGTCAAAACTGTGTGATTTTAGCTTCGTTTCGTTCAGGAGTCAGCATGCTTGAAGAATGTTTTCTGTTGTAGAAGGACGTGTATATTATTTTAAATGGTGATTTGAACAGTAAAACTAATTTTCTTTCATGATTATTCTGGAAAATAATTTCATCCACAATTCAAGAATTTGTCTCTTTATTTGACCCGACAATCAAATGACCATACTATGAATGCACTGCATTAGATCTGAGCAATTTGAACGGCGTGTGCAAAGGCGACTATGAAGAAGGTGCTACACATTTATATCTGATTCTAGGAGCAGTATCACAGAGTATTTTGTTTTTTAACATGAACTTTTAATGATACTGTTTGACTATTATGAATTATCAGTTATTGATCGTATTGATTCTGACCATTTGCTAGTGGCAGCATGTGTTGTTTTTCCGAAGGTGCAATTTTCAGATCTCTGTATGCAAGAAGAGTATTGTGTCATGCACAGATTTGTGTGGGATGAGAAGTATGCGCATATACATTATAAAGTATATTGTGCGGTGGAGAAATGCACACCAAAACTGGTCTTGCGGTTGATTTAACTGACGTTAATGTGAATTATGCTGTGAAGTTTCTTTTTAATGATTGTGTCAGAGAGAGTGCTGAATCCAAGAAAAAAAACGAACATCATTCAATAATAATGGAAGTTCAGGTAAATGGTTCGATTTAGAATGTAAACTTTGTAAAAGAAACACTAGAAGACTGTCGTGGGCATTTTGTCGTGCAGGAAATCTCAAGAGAGAAGGTAGATTCATGAACTGAAAAGAAAAAATGAATATATTATTGCTGGATGTGGCTAAAATTTAAAAAAAAATTAAAACGGAGAGAAAACAGTTCAACCAAGCATTATAGACACAACTTATAATGACAGTGAAAAACCAAAACGAATATTGGGACGTTGTTCATATTGCATTTTTATAAAGGAAACGGCCTAGAAATGACATCTATTGCTTCCTGGTTTCAGCATTTCAAAGTTTTGCTGGAGATGGACACTGACAATAAAGTAAAATGAGGTTGAAACAGAAGGCTGCATGTATCGTCCGATTTCTAAGAAGAAATTCTGCTTTGCTTTTAGAAAACTAAAAAAAAAAAACCGTAAGGAAGCTGGTCCAGATGGCATATAATTGCAGAGCTCAATAAGAATTCAAACGATCAAGTGGTACATTTCTTCTTCAAATCATGAAGCAAATTATTTGATAATGAAGAATTCCTGGTAGCTGGTCAGAATCCGTTATTCAACCTATTTTCAAGAAAAGTGATATTAATAGTGAAAACAGTTATAGAGGGATTTCTTTGAGCGATGTGGCGGTAAAGTATTTGACATAGTGAAAAAAATAATAGACTGCAAGAATGGGCGGAAGAAAACAACATCACAGCTGATATCAAACTGGATTCAAGAAGGTACTCAACAGTCGAACATGTTTTTGTTTACTAGTTCTCATTCAGAAACAGTTTTGTTACAGCCGGAAATTTCAAGTTGCAGTTCTTGATTTGAAAAAAGCATTTGACACTATTAATCAAAATCTCTGGCGGTTCTCTTGAAAAACAGGATAAAAGGTAAATTGTTCAAATGGATTAAGAGCATGTGTACTGATGTTATAGCTAGAGCTCGGTGTGGTTCTATAACCACAGATTACAATGCCTGCACATCAGGTTTAAGACAAGGAGATGCGTGAAGTCCTGTTCTGTTTTCTCTTTTGCCTTAATGAATTAGCGGTTGAAGTAATCAGCAATGGAAGACATGCTGCTCGATTTTCGTTAGATGCATTTGAATTGTTTATTTTATTGTTGGCTGACGATGTCGTTTTGATGGCTAAAATAGTTGCAGGTTTCCAGACTCAACTGAATAGATTACAGCTTGCCGCAACGTCTCTTCAGCTTGAAGTTAATATGATTAAGAGCGATATCGTAGTATTTCGGAAGGGTGCCTATTTGAGTATGAGAGAAAGGTGACTATATACTAATATGATTAAGAGCGATATCATAGTATTTCGGAAGGGTGCCTATTTGAGTATGAGAGAAAGGTGACTATATAAAAGGTTGACGTTGCAGATTCCTTTCACAAGGGTTCTATGTTAGTCTCAAAACAGCCGGAGTCTTCAAGCGAAATAAGATGCAGAACCTGTCCTGGTGTACTTCTGATTCCAATACCTGGATGATGCCGCACCTAACACAGCATTCATCCATTCGTCACATATCTGCCTTCCAACCAAAGCAGATGGACGGCAAAGAACTGTATTTTAACCTTGTAATTTAGTGTGTATATTTTCTTTAGTATGCTTTAGACCACAGGATGTTTTGCACAAAAGTACTGCAATACAGTCTGAATTAACAAGTTTCATATATATTGAAAATAAAACTAACAACATTGGAGACACGCTTTACGCACGTAAATCAGCAAAGGCTGTTTATAATCCTAAAATACTAAATATGACAACTAGCCACAGCACAGGGGGGCGGAAACATTTGCCTGACAACGAAGCAAGACTTATTTCCCGTATATCTTAGCGGAAAGAGCCCGCAACAACAAAACTACATTTCAAACAGCAGAACTTGGTGGATTTTTTTCCCATTTCAACCCTAAATCCAAAATGAGCTCAATATAAAGGGCATTTCTGCTGCCTCCTCTCAGCGCCTTGTGGTTCCGATGGCAAACATAAGTTCCCTCACTATCCTCCCCTCCCCGTTCTCGCTCCATTTCCTAGGAATATTATTCGCTATCTACCTCATAACCTGTTGCTAGATGTGGACATGAAACCTGAATGCAACGCATCTTGGCTGACCAACCGACCCGATCCATTCCCTCCCATCAAACCGATCCAGCAGACCAACAGGTAAGTGCCTAGATCCCTCCATCCCAATTGGCAGGGGGCTCACAGAATTGGACGAATCACGTCATCCGGTATATGGATGAATGAATGTATGTATGTATGTATGTATAGTCAAACATAAAAACAGACTCAGTTGAGGCACGAGGGTGGAAGTTCTGAACAATCTTGAGTCTACGTCATCGTCCTTTCAAAACCCACTTCATCTTCAATATGAACAAGATTAGTGTCCGTCGTAAAGGGAGAGAAGTCAAAGCAGAGATCATCACGAATCACGTTCAGCGTTCTTGTTCCTCCAAGCACCAAAAAGTGGTATGGTCCTCTGATTGGCAAAGGGGGAGGGGGGGGGGGGGGGGGGGGGGGGGTTACCTCGACGTTCTCATTCTCCAGTCCAAGGACTGACGGCAGGGAAATAGGTCTGGCAGTAGAAGCCTGTCCGTCTTGGGGACTACGTATCATGCTGGGCTGGCGCGCGCGCTCTCCTCAGTCCCTCGTACGCGCCACCCGGTTTCCTCCTCGCGCGACGACGAAGGGGGGAGGGGAGTGTCCTGAGGGGTGGCGGCGGTGGGGAAGGGACGTAGTCCACCTGCACCCACCATCCTGCTTTCTGGAATTCCACTTGGTCCACCCAGCCGTCACCTTCAGACAATGATGTCAATATGATGTTAATGATAACAATGATAATGATGGCCATAACTGATAACTACAAAAACAACAATAATCATAACAACGATAACAATATTGATAATGATCGGGACTAAAAAGGTATGCGAGAGAGTGTAGATCTCTGTAAGCCTTTGAAAATACAAAATATCGACCTTCCTATCATTTCAAAGTTTTCATATGCCAAGAAAAGTGTATCAATTCGCAGACAGTAATCAATACACCTGTTCTAAATTTGTAAAAACAACAACAAAACGGAAGATAATGTCTATCTATCCATAGCAAAATAAGAGTTTTTTTTTTTCTTGCTTTGTGGAAGAAAGGCAAAGAGATAAAGAGGGTAAATATTTTTCATTTTAACAACACGCCAGGGTAACGATTAGGATATTGACTATCTGTGTAACAGGCGCACCGTTTCAAATCCATTTTTGGCACTTTCTCTCTGTGATTAAACTGTTAAGCTGACATATTGCTTTGGGAGTGTCCCATAAAAAGGAGGGGGCGGGGGACCTCTAAACGTGAGATCAACCCGAATCACATTTTACCCCAATTGCAGAATTCCGAATAACGTCTATTATCTCAAAGCGTTAAATGGATGATGGACACTTTGTTATAACCATGCTGAACAGATCCTGGATCTGCTATTTGATGTGGATCCGCACCAGCATTTAATGGGTCAATTCTTGGCCCTGGTCCATCTTTCAACCACGTTTCATTAACACTAGTTCAGCATTTTTCTTTTTGTATATCAACAAATGTAATTGTCATACTAAATAATGTTGGATTCACTCTTTGAGTCGGATCAATAGCACAGAGCCACACCAGAATTCACCAGGCTGTGTATTTAAGGGCTAGGAGACATTACATATCTTTTTTACGTAGAAAGAAAAGATACTTTAAGAATACTAGAAGGACTCAACAGTGTCTGTTCGTAATCAAAAGGATTTTTAGACTGCATGTTTAAAAATCTCACTGAAACAAAGCATCCCCGGATGACTGGTTCCGATATTTTGAGTTCTTACTGACGAAAGATTTACCACATGATTGTGATTACGCTTTGCCAGATGCGGAAAATGTGTACATTGATCAATCTACTTCAAGAGATGAAGTTTTGTTTGTACTTAACAAAAATCAAAATTCAGAAAAGCTGCAGGCTTTAGGAATTGGAGGAGAATTTTTGAAAGCTCCACGTGATCAAATGTTCGACTTTTTGGGTCATTTTTTTCAATGCATTGCTAAATAAAGGTATTGTCCATGAATCTTGGTGTGAGTCTATAACCTCTTCCACCGTGTTATATAAAAAGGGTGTGTGAATAATGTTAATAATAACCAAAGTATTTTGTTGTCTAATATCAGTAGCAAAGTATTTAGGCCATTATGAATCAAGACTCCAGGAATACGAAGAAGAACATGCCCTAACTGGCGAACATCAGGCTTGATTTAATGCTCAATTGTTGATCATATGTTTACCCTTCCTGCCTTGGTTGAGAAGCAGTTTTCTTTTAACGGCAAGTGTGCATTACGTTTATTGATTTTGAAAAGGGCGTTTGATCGATTAATCGAAATTTACTGTGGCTTCTATTCATTGAACAAAATGGTACGAGTGAAATTTGTTTAAATGTATTCGTAGCATTATAATGCAAAATTGGAAATGATATGAGGCAGGGAACAGTAAATAAGTGGGGTAGTTTTTGCTCCAATAAGGAAACCTAACACAGAGCAACTTTTATTCAAGACTGGCACAGCCTTTTCAAACTTGAATAAAGTCAGACAAACACAAAAACGAACAATCTAATAGTGGGTGGATGGAGGGGGGGGGGGGGGGGGGGGGGGGGGGGGGGGGGGGGGGGCAGGCCTACAACTTAATTAATTGTCTACATAGTAATAACTTGGTAAAACTTTGGACTAAGGAAGGTGGTGGAAGGTTGAAGGTGGAGAAACTGGAAACATGAATTTATGAAAATATATTGCAGATATGAAAACTCTTCGCTAGCTGCATAAGGGAACTATTGCAATCCCTTTTGAGGACAAATATATTTGTATTGCCTGTTCCGAGGCCTTTATATTTGTATTGCCTGTTCCGAGGCCTTTCGTTCGCTGGATAGGAACTCATCAGGGAGACACGGCTGGGTGTGTATGCGCTCCTGGCGTCAAATAGAGACACACCACAGTTCATAATACCGTGGTGTTCTCACCACCAAGGGTGCAAAAAAGAATCCGATAGCACCCCCGAGGCAGCCAGTGAAGGGTAGTAAATGAAACCAAACTAAAGTGTGGGAGGAGAAAAAGTTGCTGAAAAACTGAAGATGTGCAAATAGTATAAAATGTAGGGGGCAATCTTTGAGCCTACGCTTGAGGATCCACCCAAGGATGCAAGGGAGACAAACAAAAAACGGACAGAAACAAATACAAATATAACCTATTAAATCGAGGTTATTTGTATTTGTTTCTGTCGTCTTTGTGTTTGTCTGACTTATTCAAGTTTGAAAGGCTGTGCCAGTCTTGAATAAAAGTTGCTCTGTGTTAGGTTTCCCTATTGGAGCAAAAACTACCCCACTTATTTACTGTTCATTATTATAATGCAGTTAAAACAAGGCTAACGATTGGCAATAAATTAACTGACTATGTAATGTGTACTAGCGAAGTAAAATAAAAATGTGTGCAGTCCTATTTCATTCTCGTTATTTGTTATAAAGCTTGCAATTGAAATGGTTGAAAAAAAGTAGGCATGGTGCTAGATTTACAAATGATCTTATGGAACTCTTTACTTTATCATTAACAGGTGATGTAGCTAATAATTATATGAAACAAAATGAGGCTTACCTTGGAAGGTGAGCTTGTTGCAAATTCTGACGGATTTGTCACTGAACACCGGCAGAGTGCATGTGAAGTAAGCACGGCACACCCGCCTTCAGTCTTAAGAGTGCAAGGCGTAAACACTGAGGTAATAACTGATCGACTTTAGAGTTGGAGAAAGCTACTGTTCCACTGTGGGTGGGTTTAACAAAGGACGGCACATGCACTCTGCCGGTGTTCAGCGATAAATTCGTCAGAATTTGCAACAAGCTCACCTTCCATGGTATGCCTCGCTTTGTTTCATATAATTCTGACCCATTTCCCGCTGAAAAATGGCACTGGTAGTGCCCCTGAGATATTTAGAGCAACAGTGTTTACGAGTTGCAAAATCAGGTATATGTAAGAATAACTGAAAATTCATACTCCAGTCTCTGACCAGATAGCGTTCCATAATGGCCTGTCCAAACTTGGGTTTTCCACTGCAGATGGCTTTGCTGTAGAATCGTGCAAAAGTGGGTTCATTTGACCAGCTTGCTGCTCTCATGATAACACTGATAGGTGTGCGTTGTGTTTGGCTGCAGATGCACTGGCACCCCTCGTACTGTGAGGTGTGAAAACAGACATGCCAATTCCTGCTGCCTCATTAAGAGCCCAACGCAGCCAGGGCGTCACTGTATCTCTACTGACACTGTGATGTTGGGCCTGTAAGGCTATAAACAATGTTGCACAGTTCTTCCTTATAGAGGCAGTCCTCCTTAAATATTGTTTCAGTGTGACAAGAACACACAAATCTTTATCGTCTTTGTATTCAAGCAGTTCAATCGGAGCTTGATGTACTCCACGTCGAGTGTGCTTTAAAACACTATTTACATAGAATGTGCATTTGTTCTCTTTTAGAGACATGCATGAAATGTCCAGAGCATGCAAAGTTTGACATCGTTGTCCAGATAGTACAACCAAAAACATAACGAGTTTTGGGGAACGTTCTTTCAAAGTGAGCTTTTCTACAGGGGTCCAATTTTTCAGCACATCAAACACTACTGGGCTTTCCTCAAAAGCACCTTAAATGTATCTACGAACTAATTCTGTGTTCCCAAATGACACCTCTTCAAACTTGTTGAAATAACAGCTAAGTGCGTATCACGCTTTACCAGTTGTACTGAGAGAAGCAGTCTCTTCTTTCCTCAAAAAGGCCAGAATATTGACCTCTTCCATTAAAGGCGGCGAACCTAATCAATCTTCCACTCACTCACATATTTTCGCAGATTTCTGCCGCTTGTTGATGCTCACATTGTACATTTGTTGAGTGGGTGCTCTCTATGTGTGCATGACAGTAGTGGCTGCGTCTGCAGAAAGTCCAGATGTTTGCTATCTTTCCCGGATATACTGCACACAACAGTAAACTTCAGTTTTCTTTGAAAGGGATGTTTCTGTTTCGGATTGCTGGGTTGGGAGAGAATACGCTCTCGACGGGACAAAAGTACCGGTCTACTTATTAGCATTTTTGTCATCACTGGATAAAGCATTTGTCTTTTCTACAGATGTGCCACTATCAACCCCTTCGGCTTTGTCCCCGGCAATTTTCCTCAATATCCTACGCAGAAGGCTGAAAGGAGGAAAACTATATAAAGAAAGATCAGTCCAGTCAACACTAAAGGCATCAATAGCATAAGCTTGTGGATCAGGTTGAAAAGAAAACATATTTATCAAATTGATAATTATGCGAGAGGCAAACAGTCTAGTTGTGAGAAGGCCAGAAATTTGAGAGCTTCCCTCAATGGATCAATCTAGTTTCCCATTCAAAATCTAGATGGAATTTCCGAGACAGTTTGTCTGCTCTCTCATTATCTATTCCTGCAATATGTGCACAATTGATTGTCACATCTCTATTGATGCACCAACTCCAGATTTCTCTAGACAAATTGTCTAAAGGCATTGAATACTGGATTCTTTATTCTTTATACAGCTAACAGATGTAGTGTTGTCTGTTCTTATGAGAACGTGACTGTCAGTGACATTAGATAATTGAGACTGAAGGGCAAGAAAGATGGCTTACAGTTCCAGAAAAATAAAGAGCTGGTTTTTTTTTTTTATCTGATTCGTCCCACAAGCTTTGGGTAGAGGTTTCAACCTCATCTTGTACTTACACACACACACACACACACACACACACACACACACCACACACTCCAGCCCTCGCCTGAACTGTCTGTAAACAGTGTGGCCTGTGATGGTCTGTTGACTCCTATCTGACTTCTCTCTGCTGGTGAAGGTTCGTAATCCAACAATGCATGTTATCCCTGTTAGCAGAAGACAGCGTCATACGTCTTTCCCAATTACCAGCGCACTTTTTGAGGGCAGCGTATTAACTACGCTCCAGCGCACGGTAGTGGAGTTGGCCATGGGACACAGCGACAAAACTAGAAATCATTAAGCCAACACAGGAGGCAGCTTTCCTACTTTTGGCCTTGCTTTGTCTCAACAGATCATTGCAAGCACCTAGGAGTTTTTGTTTCCTTTATCTGTGAGTTGACAAACATTTCTTTTGAGTTGATTACAAAGCCAAAATAAGTGATTTTCGTGTGTGGGTTCAAACTGTGATTTTTCATCATGTACAGTAAATCCTCAACTGTCAAACGTTTTTACAGCATCAACACAACGCCTTCCATGATTTCTTGTTCAGAATCCCCTTCCACCAAACATTCAGCTATGAAAGACGTGATAGTGTGTCCTAAATCATGCAAATAAGCCAGAATGGGTGTAGCCAGTTTTTGTGAATATTCTGGGAACCCAGGCCCATTGCTGCTGCATGGAAACAAATACAACTGGTTTCCCCATCTAAATCTGCAGAATTTTCTGAGCTTTTTCTGCAATGGGTACAGAATAGTATGCATCACGCAAATCTATAGATGCAAGAAAACAGTCCTTTGTTATCAAGTTCAAAGCATTGTGCACTGTTTCCATTCTACTTTTTTTTGTTTGTATTCTTTATTCTCATTTAGGTCTTTCAAGTTAAGAATCATGCGATATGCTCCATTTTTCTTTGGGCGAACAAATATAAGAGAGACTACTTGTCTTGTCCTGGCTCATCCTCGGATAAAACAATCACATTTTTCTTTAACAAAGTCTAGATTTCTGAGTCAGTTGTTTCATTTTCATTTGAACTAAATCATCCATGTATATTTCGTTTTTGTTGCTAATATAATCAGAAAAAGAGAGTGTGATTCGCAGTTTAGTTCTCGTTTACAGAAACATTGCTATCATGATTGTTTGCATGTTGTAATCGTAAGGACTCGTGATACTGCTGCCTTTATATCTCAATTTTCATGTAATATTACTATCGCCCTTTTCGTTTTCGTGGCACTATGGCCTTAAATGAACAAATCATCTGAATCTGAATCTCTCTCTCTCTCTCTCTCTCTCTTCTCTCTCTCTCTCTCTCTCTCTCTCTCTCTCACACACACACCACACACACACACACACACACACACACCACACACACACACACAAACCCACACCACACACACACTCTCTCTCTCTCTCTCTCTCTCACACACACACACACACACACACACACACACACACACACACACACGCGCGCGCGCGCGCGCGCGCGCGCACACACCACACACACACACACACACACACACACACCATCGAGGTCGGCGTCCCGGGCTCTGGCCTGCCTGGCGCCCTCAGTGGCTCTGCTGACGTAAACGCAACTCTCGGGAGTGAAATTACTCCATCCCTATTGACGTCATAGTCCTCAAACTTGTGTCAGGCATGGGCACTGGCCGGAACTTGGGCTGAAACATTCAATCACCATCGGTCATCCACAATAAGTAGAACGCAAACGCAGTAAGTAACTTTACTCCCGTTATCAATCAGTTGAGAGCAAGCACCTCCAAGCAAAAACACCTCCAAGCAAACACCTCCAAGTAAACACCTCCAAGCTAATGCTGCTTACGCTACCCACTCACCGGGAACGAAATGTTTCTAAGAAGGGCGCAGCACAAAAAGAAAAGTTTTTCTAGACACAGTTTCAAATAAAGACAAAATCAAATCGTTCGTCGTTAAAACACGCCCATTGTCTATATGTGTGCTAGAAGAGTGCGTACCGCAAGCAGCATTGTTTCACATCACTGCAAACTAAGGTTTTTTTAATCAGCACTCATTCATTTTCGTACCAAGTTAATTCTACTTGCTATGCTTAAATTAACAATTTCTACCTGCTATGCTTAAATAACATTTCTACCTGCTGTGCTTAAATCAAACATTTCTAAATGCTATGTTTAAATTAACGTTTCTACCTGCTATGTTTAAATTAATGTTTCTGCCTGCTATGTTTAAATTAACGTTTGTACCCAAAAGATATCCATCATTCGGCACCAGTTCTCTAACAGTTTTGGAAAACGCTATTTTTCTAGACACAGATTTCTCCCTCTCCCCACACCAGCTCCACCAGTCACCACTCACCTCGCTCCCTCTCGCTCACCACTCTCCCCCTCACCCAGTCACCACTCGCTCCCTCTCCCCACACCAGTCAACACCACTCGCTCCCTCTCCCTCCACCAGTCACCACTCGCTCCCTCTCTCCCCCACACCAGTCACCACTCGCTCCCTCTCCCCACACCAGTCACCACTCGCTCCCTCTCCCCACACCACACCACCAGTCGCTCCCTCTCCTCTCCAGTCACCACAGTCACCACTCGCTCCAGTCACCACTCTCCCCACCCACCAGTCACCACTCGCTCCCTCTCCCCACACCAGTCACCATCAATCCCTCTTCTCACACCAGTCACCACTCGCTCCCTCTCCCCACACCAGTCACCACTCGCGTCCCCCTCACCAGTACCACTCACACCAGTCACCCACGCCAGTCACCACTCGCTCCTTCTTCCCACACCAGTCACCGCTCGCTCCCTCTCCCCACACCAGTCACCACTCGCTCCCTGTCCCCACATCAGTCACCAATCACCGCTCCCTCTCCCTCCATCAGTCACCACTCGCTCCTCTCCCCACACCAGTCCACCACTCGCTCCCTCTCCCTCCAACCAGTCACCCACTCGCTCCTCTCCCCACACCAGTCACACTCAATCCCTCTTCCCACACCAGTCACCACTCACTTCCTCTCTTCCCACACCAGTCACCACCCGCTCCCTCTCCCCACACCAGTCACCACTCGCTCCCTCTCCCCACACCAGTCACCACTCGCTCCCTCTCCCCACACACCAGTCACACACTCGCTCCCTCTCCCCACACCAGTCACCACTCGCTCCCTCTCCCTCCACCAGTCACCACTCGCTCCCTCTCCCCACACCAGTCACCACTCGCTCCCTCTCCCCCACACCAGTCACCACTCGCTCCTCTCTCCACCATCCCACAACCACCAATCGCTCCCTCTCCCCCCACCAGTCACCACTCGCTCCCTCTCCCCACTCCAGTCACCACCAGCGCCACTCGCTCCCTCTCCCTCCCCCCCAGTCACCACTCGCTCCCTCTCCCCACACCAGTCACCACTCGCTCCCTCTCCCTCCACCAGTCACCATTCGCTCCCTCTCCCTCCACCCAGTCACCACTCGCTCTCCCTCCCCCCACACCAGTCACCACTCGCTCCCTCTCCCCACACCCAGTCACCACTCGCTCCCTCTCCCTCCACCAGTCACCACTCGCTCCCTCTCCCTCCACCAGTCACCACTCGCTCCCTCTCCCCACACCAGTCACCACTCGCTCCCTCTCCCCACACCAATCACCCACTCGCTCCCTCTCCCTCCACCAGTCACCACTCGCTCCCTCTCCCTCCACCAGTCACCACTCGCTCCCTCTCCCCTCCACCAGTCACCACTCGCTCCCTCTCCCCACACCAGTCACCACTCGCTCCACTCTCTCCCTCCACCAGTCACCACTCGCTCCCTCTCCCTCCACCAGTCACCACTCGCACCCTCTCCACCACAGTCACAGTCGCTCCCTCTCCCCACACCAGTCACCACTCGCTCTCTCTCTCCCTCCACCAGTCACCACTCGCTCCCTCTCCAGTCACACCAGTCACCCTCCTCGCTCCCTCTCCCCACACCAGTCACCACTCGCTCCCTCTCCCCACACCAGTCACCACTCGCTCCCTCTCCCCACACACCACTCGTCACCACCACACGCTCCCCACTCGCTCCCTCTCCCCACCAGTCACCACTCGCTCCCTCTCCCTCCCCAGTCACCACTCGCTCCCTCTCCCCACACCCAGTCACCACTCGCTCCCTCTCCCCACACCAGTCACCACTCGCTCCCTCTCCCTCCACCAGTCACCACTCGCTCCCTCTCCCCACACCAGTCACCACTCGCTCCCTCTCCCTCCACCAGTCACCACTCGCTCCCTCTCCCTCCACCAGTCACCACTCGCTCCCTCTCCCCACACCAGTCACCACTCGCTCCCTCTCCCCACACCAGTCACCACTCGCTCCCTGTCCCCACACCAGTCACCACTCGCTCCCTCTCCCCACACAAGTCACCAATCGCTCCCTCTCCCTCCATCAGTCACCACTCGCTCCCTCTCCCCACACCAGTCACCACTCGCTCCCTCTCCCCACACCAGTCACCACTCGCTCCTTGTCCCCACACCAGTCACCACTCGCTCCCTTGTCCCCCACACCAGTCACCACTCGCTCCCTCTCCCCCACACACAGTCACCACCGCCTCCCTCTCCCCCACCAGTCACCACTGGCTCCCTCTCCCCACACCAGTCACCACTCGCTCCCTCTCCCCACACCAGTCACCACTCGTTCCCTCTCCCCACACACAGTCACCACTCGCTCCCTCTCCCCACACCAGTCACCACTCGCTCCCTCTCCCCACACCAGTCACCACTCGCTCCCTCTCCCCACACCAGTCACCACTGGCTACCAGCACTCTTCCCCACACCTGAGCTACACATCCCGATATTGACCCCGACCCTCTCCGCCGCCGGACATCTTTTTCCTGCCTCCTCAACACACACACACACACACACACACACACACACACACACACACAGAGAGTGAGTTACATCCGTGCGTGTACGCCCATAGAGACACACTGATACACGCGTGCGCGCGCACCCCCAAAACACACGCACGAGCGAGTGTCTTCACTGGATTTATCTTCCACGAAATCTTAGATAAAACAAACAAACAAACAAACAAAAAAAAAAAAAAAAAACCACCTCAATTCCATAAGAATATCAATACCTACTTCCGGTGGAACTCTCAGCACAAGGTCCTGATGGAGTCTGCTGTGAAGTGTTCATGTCAGACGTCATGTCAGAGGGGGGGGGGGGGGGGGGGGGGGGGGGGGGGGGGGGGATTAAAGCGGGTCTCCGGTGACTGAAACGTTCCTGATGGATTTTCTGGGAATTTTGAAAGATTAGAATTAGTATTCACTTACATTGTTGACGTAATGCCAATGGAGAAGACAACTTTTTGCAAGGGCGGATTGCAACTGAGGTGTTCTTCAAATTCCCTCGGGGCTTTTGGAGGAAAACACGATCATGAATAGGGTTCGAATGTTCAGAGAACAGGATCAAACATTAGCGTGACATGAGCTTTGATCTACGGCTGGAAAGGAATAGTTCGACCGCCTGTGCTCGGAGGACGTAACGACTACCCTCCGATTGAATCGAAGCCCTTGATGATGTATGGGATCGAGAGTGTGGAGATAAGGTGGTCTTGCAGAGCCAGAAATAGCAAAGGTGTTGCCCCATGGGGCGGATTAAAAGCCATCTAAAAATTGAAGAAAAGAGTTCTCTTCTCAGCTTCCGAACCTTTGTGTCCTACAAATCGGAGACTGTTCGCTGCTTTCTTATAGGACTTTTTTGTGTGTAGAATGAGAATTTTGAAGTTGAAGGAATTTTTCAGTCGAAAATAACTCACAGAAATTTTACTTCTTTCACAGCAGGAATGAGGGCGTTTAGTTCACTAAAATTTCAGGGTCAGCAAAGTGTTGTAGAAAATTTTGAAAGTGGATGGATGCAATGAATTTTAGTGGATGAAAATTCAAAGCCATTCTGGACGGCCCACTGTCGGATCTTATCAACGCAAGCTAAAGTAACGTTTTACATCCCATAGATGAACCCATCAGCATTGAAAGCAAAGTATCAACGCAACAGAGAAGACTCAAGTCCTGATTGACTGCTTTTTGTCATTCATTTTGATTTTGAAGAGAACAGGGGAAAGAATGCTTCCCTGAGGAAGACCCAAATCCTATTCGCGATTGTCAAAGACTGTAGTGTATACATGACTTTGACAAAAACCTCTCGACAAAAAAAGAGGCAGATGAATTTTTAAAAAAAATTCAGACCTTGTAGATCCATGAGAATAACAGATTTCCATATGATGTCAAGAGCTTGTATGCGCTTACTCACATGCACAGGTACGCACAAGCGCGCGCGCGCGCACACACACACACACACACACACACACACACACACACGTTCATGTAAGCGCGCATGCGCATGTAAGCGCGCACTATCACGTATGTACGTAGGTACACACGCGCGCTCGCGCATACACACACAGACACACCAAGCACCTACCAACTGATCTCTTCCGTGCTGTTGAGGTACAAAGTCTCATTCAGCACTACCACACGTGCAGGCCGGAATCTGGCATCTTCCTGCTCCTCCTCCTCCTCCTCTCCTCTCTTCACTTCCTCATGCCAAGCCCCTCTTTCTAACTGTTCTGGAGTCATAGCGTCATCAAAGTCATAGGAAGGCGTCTCCTCGACGTCAACCAGCCTCCACACAGATTCCGGATATGAAGATTCCTGGGAGGGTTCTTCAGGATAAGTTTCGTGAGGGTTGTCATCTGCGGTAATCTTTCTCCAGTAGTCTGCTTCAACATAGTTGTCGTCATCATCGTCGTCGTTATCATCATAACCGTTATACATGTCATCAGCGCGGTAACTTTCCTTCCAGCTAGGCTGAATCATAGAGTTCAGTTCTTGGGCAGCAGCCTCGTTTTGGTTTTGGTCTTTGATTTCTGGAAGAGAGAGCTCTTTGGAGTTGGTTTCTTCTTCTTCTTCTTCTTCTTCTTCTTTTTATCATCATCCTTGTTCTCCGCTTGCAAGGACCGTAGTTCCTCTTCTCGGTGTCTCGGAACTGAAAGCCCGAGTCTTGCTGTTGCCTCCCATGGTTCCCTTCGCGGGGGGGACACCCACATCCTCTATGTCAGTTGCTTGGGCATCACTAGCTGGAGTCTTTCGTTCTTGCGGATGACCATCTTGGCCGTCTTTTTCATCAGGATTCGTTTTCTGTGCTTGGGGTTTTTGCTATCTCCATTCAGAACCTCCTGTTCCTCCTCTTCATCTTTTCCATACTGGTTAGCCTCTTTCAGCGCAGGAGGACTCACGACGCCTGCTTTCAGCTCTCCTGTGATTCCTGCTACATTCCCAAAAGAATGTGTGACATCTTCTGTTGCTGCTGACGGATCACCGGATAGTTTTGCCACAACGTCCGCAGAGACAACATCTGCTTGTTTGGCGTTCGATGAGTCCTGAAGTGGAGGGCCTCTTGTTGGAGAAGATGACTCTTTCTCGTTGACGTCCTGATCATTCCGAAGGATGTCCTGAAGAGCCTCACCGTGCATGTGGGAAGGAGGAGGAGAATGGTCTCCAAGATTGTGGGCGGCGTTCTGATTGGAGACGTCTTGGGGTGGGGGCTGGGGTTTGAGGGAATCCAGCTCCTGTTCAAGAGCTGAGAGGGAGAGGTGGAGGGGAGACGAGTGGGCGGGAGATGCAAGGCAGCTCAGGACGATCACAACCACAGCTGCCAGAAGGGTAACACCTGTGTATGACGTCATCCTCGTTGTCTGGTCTTTCCCAGTTCTGCAAGCATAAGCGGGGCTGAGGTTTAATTTTTTGTCAAGATCATTTCAGAACTGTGAGTGCACAAGTGCCCATGTGTGTCTGTGTCTTGTTTCCTGTTTGTGCATGTATGTTTCCTTGCATACATGCGGTTTTGTGTCTGTATTAGTATGCGAACACGCGCTCGTGCGCGTGCATGAATGCGTCCGCGCGAGCACGAGCGCACGCGCGCGCGTGTGTGTGTGTAAGCGCGCGCGCATGCCCCATGGCGACATTTACCTGTAACTTCTTGTGTATGATTACTGTTCTCTCTCTCTCTCTCTCTCTCTCTCTCTCTCTCTCTCTCTCTCTCTCTCTCTCTCTCTCTCTCTCTCTCTCTCTCTCTCTCTCACACACACACACACACACACACACACACACACACACACACACACATATATATATATATATATATATATATATATATATATATATATATATATACATGCATATACACACACGCACACGCACGCATGCACACAAGCACCCACGTACACATACACACAGTTACACACATGCAAATACACACACGCACGCACGCTCGCACACGTATGCATGCACGCACACACACACACACACACACACACACACACACACACACACACACACACACACACACACACACACACACACACACACACACACACACACACACCTCATGTAACCAGAGAGGCACTGCCTTGCTAATTACCCACAACAATCCCTATTTCAGTCAGAACCTACTCTCCTCCCTTCCTTTTGCCATGCCTCACCACTTTCCCTCAACCGTCTTCACTATCATCACCACAATTATCATCATCATCCTGCCTCCCCATAATCCCCAATCACTCTTCACCTACAAGTCTCCTTTCGTGCCTCCCCCCACCCCCCCACCCCTTCCTCCCTCTTTCCCTTGTCCTTGTTCCTGACATCTTACAAACTGGAAACTTATTCTTCCCTCCACTCGTCCCTCGTCCCTCGCACATCCCTACCTCCTCTTCTACTCTCCACCCCCCCCCCCCCCCCTTCCCATCCCCACTGTGACGAGAGTAGGGGAAGGATTTGGAATGTTTTTTCTCTAATAGAGTTTTGTTATCATTTCACCGTACCCTCTCTCTTACTGGTGATGGAAGGAGCAACTTTCCGGTACTGGTCATCGAAAGAAATGTTTATTTTTTCTCGGGACTGTTGAAATGCTCAATAGTGGCTCACGGATGACTTTCCTCAGGCTTGTACTCTTAAAAGTACGTGTAGCTTTGAGAGACAGAATTAGAGAGAAGTTCAAAACATTCAATCCTGATTGAACAACAAAGAACTGACACAAGTTAAGTGCACTTTCACACATCAACTTTACTTGTTTACATAAGGGTAAATAGTTAAAGTTACTTCACAATAGACACATCAGTTCATATAGGCTGATTTTTTGTTCTCACTTTTTCATCATTAAGTGAGGGAAAGTTCTGGATGAGTTGAGTTGGAGTCCACTTGGAAGATTAGGTTACTTATCTAGAGTTGGAGAGGATAGCTGATATCTCTCGTGTTGTGGGTGACTGATCCTCTTGTGTAGACTGGTTGCTGAATACTGAGCTGTGGTGTGTAGTCACTACCAGACTTGCCCAGGGTAGCCAGGATTCCAGGTCTAGAACACATTGAACCTGGTCTGTAGTTAAGTAGCTGAGAGTCTGGCTTGTCGAGTTCAAACACATGCCCCCATTCATACACTTGCCCCCAATCTTTCAGTAGAGATGTGAGACCTCAGCCAACAAAGGGACTAGACTTGCATGGTATTTCTGCTATAATTATCAATCTACACTGCTGTTTAGATGTTGAGTGGAGTTTACAAAAGTGTAGGAGACAGTAATACAATCCTTCAACGTTTCTTTAGGAAATTGGAAATGAAATGAGGCAGGGAACAGTAAACAATAAACAGTAAACAAGTGGGGTAGTCTTTGCTCCCATAAGGAAACCTAACACAGAGTAACTTTTATTCAAGACTGGCACAGCCTTTTAAACTTGAATAAAGTCAGACAAATACAAAGACAAACAATCTAATAGTGGGGGAAAACAGCGCAGGCCAACAACTAAATTGTCTTCATAGTAATGATTTGGCAAAACTTTGAACTTAAGGAGGGCGGAGGGGGGGATGGGGGGGGGGGGGGGGGGGGCAGGAGGTTGAAGATGTAAAAACTGGGAACACGAAATTAAGAAAATATGAAAAAACTCTTCTCTGGCTGCATAAGGGAACCATCGCAATCCCTTTTAAAGGCAGATATATTTGTATTGCCTGCTCCGAGGCCTTTCGTCCGCTGGGTCGGAAACTCATCAGGGAGACACGGCTGGCTGTATCTGCGCTCCCTGGCGTCAAATAGAGACACACCACAGTCCATAATACCATGGTGTTCTCACCACCAAGGGTGCAAAAAAGAATCCAATAGCACCCCCGAAGCAGCCAGCGAAGAGTAGTAAAAAGAAACCAAACAAAAGTGTGGGGAGGAAAAAAAGTTGCTGAAAAACTACAGATATTATGCAAATAGTATAAAATGTAGGGGGCAATCTTTGAGCCTACGCTTGAGGATCCACCCAAGGATGCAAGGGAGATCAAAAGACAAACGCAAAGACAGACAGAAACAAATACAAATAACCTCGATTTAATCAAAACGAATTGGAAATGAAATGAGGCAGGGAACAGTAAACAATAAACAGTAAACAAGTGGGTAGTAGTCTTTGCTCCCATAAGGAAACCTAACACAGAGTAACTTTTATTCAAGACTGGCACAGCCTTTTAAACTTGAATAAAGTCAGACAAATACAAAAACAAACAATCTAATAGGGGGGGAAAACAAGCGCAGGCCAACAACTAAATTGTCTTCATAGTAATGATTGGCAAAAAACTTTGAACTTAAGAAGGGCGGGGGGGGGGGGGGGGGGGTGGGGGTGGGGCAGGAGGTTGAAGATGTAAAAAACTGGGAAACATGAATTAAGAAAATATGAAAACTCTTCACTGGCTGGCTGCATAAGGGAACCATCGCAATCCCTTTTAAAAGGCAGATATATTTGTATTGCCTGCTCCGAGGCCTTTCGTCCGCTGGGTCGGAAACTCATCAGGGAGACACGGCTGGCTGTATCTGCGCTCCTGGCGTCAAATAGAGACACCCACAGTCCATAATACCGTGGTGTTCTCACCACCAAGGGTGCAAAAAAGAATCCAATAGCACCCCCCCCGAAGCAGCAGCGAAGAGTAGTAAAAGAAACCAAACAAAAGTGTGGGGAGGAAAAAAGTTGCTGAAAAACTACAGATATTATGCAAATAGTATAAAATGTAGGGGGCAATCTTTGAGCCTACGCTTGAGGATCCACCCAAGGATGCAAGGGAGATCAAAAGACAAACACAAAGACAGACAGAAACAAATACAAAACCTCGATTTAATCAAAACGAAATTGGAAATGAAATGAGGCAGGGAACAGTAAACAATAACAGTAAACAAGTGGGTAGTCTTTGCTCCCATAAGGAAACTAACACAGAGTAACTTTTATTCAAGACTGGCACAGCCTTTTAAACTTGAATAAAGTCAGACAAATACAAAGACAACAATCTAAGTGGGGGGAAACAAGCGCAGGCCAACAACTAAATTGTCTTCATAGTAATGACTTGGCAAACTTTGAACTTAAGGAGGGCGGGGGGGGGGGGGGGGGGGGGGGTGGCAGGAGGTTGAAGATGTAAAAACTGGGAACATGAAATTAAGAAAATATGAAAACTCTTCACTGGCTGCATAAGGGAACCATCGCAATCCCTTTTAAAAGCAGATATATTTGTATTGCCTGCTCCGAGGCCTTTCGTCCGCTGGGTCGGAAACTCATCAGGGAGACACGGCTGGCTGTATCTGCGCTCCTGGCGTCAAATAGAGACACACCACAGTCCATAATACCGTGGTGTTCTCACCACCAAGGGTGCAAAAAAGAATCCAATAGCACCCCCGAAGCAGCCAGCGAAGAGTAGTAAAAAGAAACCAAACGAAAGTGTGGGGGAGGAAAAAAGTTGCTGAAAAACTACAGATATTATGCAAATAGTATAAAATGTAGGGGGCAATCTTTGAGCCTACGCTTGAGGATCCACCCAAGGATGCAAGGGAGATCAAAGACAACACACAAGACAGACAGAAACAAAAATACAAATAACCTCGATTTAATCAAAACGAATTGGAAATGAAATGAGGCAGGGAACAGTAAACAATAAACAGTAAACAAGTGGGGTAGTCTTTGCTCCCATAAGGAAACCTAACACAGAGTAACTTTTATTCAAGACTGGCACAGCCTTTTAAACTTGAATAAAGTCAGACAAATACAAAGACAAACAATCTAATAGTGGGGGAAAACAAGCGCAGGCCAACAACTAAATTGTCTTCATAGTAATGACTTGGCAAAACTTTGAACTTAAGGAGGGGGGGGGGGGGGGGGGGGGGGGGGGGGGGGGTGGGGGGGGAGGTTGAAGATGTAAAAAAAACTGGAAACATGAAATTAAGAAAATATGAAAACTCTTCACTGGCTGCATAAGGGAACCATCGCAATCCCTTTTAAAGGCAGATATATTTGTATTGCCTGCTCCGAGGCCTTCGTCCGCTGGGTCGGAAACTCATCAGGGAGACACGGCTGGCTGTATCTGCGCTCCTGGCATCAAATAGAGACACACCACAGTCCATAATACCATGGTGTTCTCACACCAAGGGTTGCAAAAAAGAATCCAATAGCACCCCCGAAGCAGCCAGCGAAGAGTAGTAAAAAGAAACCAAACGAAAGTGTGGGGAGGAAAAAAGTTGCTGAAAAACTACAGATATTATGCAAATAGTATAAAATGTAGGGGGCAATCTTTGAGCCTACGCTTGAGGATCCACCCAAGATGCAAGGGAGATCAAAAGACAAACACAAAGACAGACAGAAAGGGATACAAATAACCTCGATTTCATCATTCCCAAATTTTACATCTTCAACCTCCTGCCACCATCCCCACCCCCCCCCCCCCCCCCCCCCCCCCCCCCCCCCCCGCCAAGACTCCCCTTAAGTTCAAAGTTTTGCCAAGTCATTACTATGAAGACAATTTAGTTGTTGGCCTGCGCTTGTTTTCCCCCACTATTAGATTGTTCGTCTTTGTATTTGTCTGACTTTATTCAAGTTTAAAAGGCTGTGCCAGTCTTGAATAAAAGTTACTCTGTGTTAGGTTTCCTTATGGGAGCAAAGACTACCCCACTTGTTTACTGTTTATTTATTGTATTTTATACTATTTGCATAATATCTGTAGTTTTTCAGCAACTTTTTTCCTCCCCACACTTTCGTTTGGTTTCCTTTTACTACTCTTCGCTGGCTGCTTCGGGGGTGCTATTGGATTCTTTTTTGCACCCTTGGTGGTGAGAACACCACGGTATTATGGACTGTGGTGTGTCTCTATTTGACGCCAGGAGCGCAGATACAGCCAGCCGTGTCTCCCTGATGAGTTTCCGACCCAGCGGACGAAAGGCCTCGGAGCAGGCAATACAAATATATGCCTTTAAAAGGGGATTGCGATGGTTCCCTTATGCAGCCAGTGAAGAGTTTTCATATTTTCTTAATTTCATGTTCCCAGTTTTTACATCTTCAACCTCCTGCCCCCCCCCCCCCCCCCCCCCCCCCCCCCCTCCTTAAGTTCAAAGTTTTGCCAAGTCATTACTATGAAGACAATTTAGTTGTTGGCCTGCGCTTGTTTTTTCCCCACTATTAGATTGTTCGTCTTTGTATTTGTCTGACTTTATTCAAGTTTAAAAGCTGTGCCAGTCTTGAATAAAAGTTACTCTGTGTTAGGTTTCCTTATGGGAGCAAAGACTACCCCACTTGTTTACTGTTTATTGTTTACTGTTCCCTGCCTCATTTCATTTCCAATTTCGTTTTGATTAAATCGAGGTTATTGTATTTTTCTGTCTGTCTTTGTGTTTGTCTTTTGATCTCCCTTGCATCCTTGGGTGGATCCTCAAGCGTAGGCTCAAAGATTGCCCCCTACATTTTATACTATTTGCATAATATCTGTAGTAGTTTTTCAGCAACTTTTTTCCTCCCCACACTTTTCGTTTGGTTTCCTTTACTACTCTTCGCTGGCTGCTTCGGGGGGTGCTATTGGATCTTTTTTGCACCCTTGGTGGTGAGAACACCACGGTATTATGGACTGTGGTGTGTCTCTATTTGACGCCAGGAGCGCAGCAGATACAGCCAGCCGTGTCTCCCTGATGAGTTTTCCGACCCAGCGGACGAAAGGCCTCGGAGCAGGCAATACAAATATATCTGCCTTTAAAGGGATTGCGATGGTTCCCTTATGCAGCCAGTGAAGAGTTTTCATCATATTTTCTTAATTTCATGTTCCCAGTTTTTACATCTTCAACCTCCTCAACCCCCCCCCCCCCCCCCCCCCCCCCCCCCCCCCCTCCTTAAGTTCAAAGTTTTGCCAAGTCATTACTATGAAGACAATTTTAGTTGTTGGCCTGCGCTTGTTTTTTTTCCCACTATTAGATTGTTCGTCTTTGTATTTGTCTGACTTTATTCAA
>JADBJO010000602.1:10000-15000 GCA_016801955.1 Conus betulinus | reverse complement strand
AAAGGACAACCCCTCCTTTGTTTACAGTTACATTCAAGGTGAGTCTTATTTTCTGTCCCAACCTCCGCTCATTCCGACTTTCCCCGTGCACAACCACACCCACGTTTGTACCGTCGCTGTCCCATCACCGGCAGTCCACATAGAATGATTAGTATAAAGCCGCCATGAGGCAACCTACTAGAGGAGACACTGCTCTGTTCAGTCACTTGGCGTTATTCAGTGATGCCTGTTCTGATCCAACATACGTGGGGCTCCACCAACTAAACCCTCTACTGAACGACAATCATTGCTTGGTCTCGAACCAGACAGTAAGCGTCCTTCTCAGGAGGAGCCACCACGTCCATCCATCGACAGTCCTCGACTTTGGAGAATCTATCACGGATATGGACCTGAGCACGATATTGAAGCTGAGATCACAACGGAAGCAGGGCTTGCATTTAAAGGCTACATAACCACAGAGTCGATTGTTACAATCCAATTTAATGTCCACACCCATCCCTGGAAATAACTTCAGTAAGTGGAATGGAACTACCTACACTCCACTGATGCGCCTCCATAGCCACAAAACGCTAAAACAGGCATCTGAAATGACCACTGTTTAATCGGGTACCAGTGGAATCAGAACTCTCAACACCTATCTATCGATTTGGGTCACTTCCGCTGAGCCCATTCAGGTACCCTCCCATGTTTGGGCCTCCCATCGTTCAGTCATCGCTCTCGCCAGTGTGTGGATAAGAGCTAACGACATAAAGGTTGGGGTAAAAGGGCGGACCACTGGCCACTGATAACTGATGCCGGAAGAAGGAGAGTAGTCTGCCCTGATGGAGGGGTGGTTCAGATGCTGACAGTGTTGTTCAATGGACGTTTGTGTGGTTAGCACTTGCACCGCCATCAACACGAGGACAGGGGGATGGGAGGGGGGGGGGGGGTGCAGGTATCTAACGCGAACCCTAATGTTCGTCAAATGTTACCTCCACATCTGCTGGTATACAACGCTAACCTGAAGGTTCGTCAGATATTAAGTTCACGTCTCATGGCATACAACGCTAACCCGAACAGTTCGGTAAGTGTTGACCATACAAAGACCATCAACCACTCTCACTGTTACCGCCCCGCCTCCCTTCCCTCCCTTCCGGCGCCTTGGTGGACGAGGAGGGGAGGGAGGGATGGAATGCCGGTTCCCCAAGTGGCTACTGTATTGAAGTTCCCTCCCTTCCCTCCCTTCCGGCACCTTGGTGGACGTGAGGGGGGATGGAGGGATGGAATGCTGGTTCCCCAAGTGGCCTCCTGTATTGACGTTCTTCTGTGGCCATTCTTTCTTGGTAGAGTGTGTGCGGTGGGGTGTGGGGAGGAAGAGAGTGTGGCTAGAGGGAGGTGGGGGGGGGGTGTGGGGAGGGATCAGTGTGCTGGTAGAGAGGGTGTAGATATTGGTGGCGCGGCCAAGTGGAACTATTGTCTGTGAGATTTGTTTTGTTTCTACGTGTAACGCCCGTGCGAGTAAGTGCGCATGTATGTACGTGCGCGCGCGCGCGCGCGCGCGCGCGCGCGCGTGTGTGTGTGTGTGTGTGTCAGCGCGCACGTGCGAGGGCGTGTGTGTGTGTGCGTGCGTGCGTGTGTGTGTGTGTGTGGTGTGTGTGTGTGTGTGTGGACACTAGATGTGGGATAGGGGAGGGCGCGCACACGGGGGTAGGGGCGAGGGGGGGAAGGGGGGTACGCGAAAATCGTTTTTGCGCGCGCGCGCGCGCGCCTCTGTGTGCATATGTGTGTGTGTGTGTGTGTGTGTGTGTGTGTGTGTGTGTGTGTGTGTGTGTGTGTGTGTGTGTTGCGTGGGTGCGTGCGTGCGTGCATGACCTCGCGCGCGCTCGTGTGTGTGTGTGTGTGTGTGTGTGTGTGTGTGTGTGTGTGTGTGTGTGTGTGTGTGTGCGTGCGTGTGTGTGTGTGCGCGCGCGCGCGTGTGTGTGTGTGTGTGTGTGTGTGTGTGTGTGTGTGTGTGTGTGTGTGTGTGTGTGTGTGTGTGTGTCGTAGAGATACAGACAGACTTTGAAAGATAAAGAGTGAGAAAGAGAGGAGGCACAGACAGACAGACGGATAGACAGGCTCCCTTCATTCGCCTGAACTCTCCTCCAACCTGCAGATACTGGCATGTCAGGAAGACGCCCATGTCGAGGAAAAGAAACAGGAGGGTATGCAACCATGATGGGCAACCTCCCAGCTGCATCAACACCCATAGGTTTGTTTTCTCGCCCTCCCTTCACCCTTCCCGCCCATTTCCTTTGCCATAAACCCCCCCCTTCCCCCCCCCCCCTCCCCCCGCTGCATCATCCTCTCCCGTCACCTTTTGCATCGTCAATGTCATGTCCCTTCTCCAGTTGCAAACCCAGCCCTATCCTTTCTCCTGTTTTCAAACTCGTCACTTGAAGGCAAACCGCTAAGGCATTGCTATTTGGAAAGGCAAATAAAAAATAAATAAATAAGCGAATAAATAAATAAAAGGAAAAAAGGAGAAGGAAAAAGAGAAAACAAAAATGCGTCCCTGCATACATACATGCATATATATATATATATATATATATATATATATATATATATATATAAGGAGTCATAAGTCATATATATACAAGACCTTCTGCTATTGCCATCTTCTCTTTGACATCTTGAGAGCATATGGAACGATTAAATTCAAGGCCGTAATCCTTGTTCCAGAAATATTTAACAGTAAACTGATTATTTTCGTCATTCGAGTCATTTTTGTATATGTGATCAGATTCAAATATTTCCACAGCAGTAAGAGTTAACTGCTCACATAGAAACTCCAAACCGTTTCTTGACAACAAGAAATAGTCATTTACAGAGCATCCTACATCAGAAATATATGTAAAACGACCTTCAAGGTCGCCATCACACATTCCGTTCAAAATTTACAGTCCCAAAAGTGCGCACATGTCTAAAAGTGTCTTTCCATATGCATTTCAGATTACCTTGAGAGGTTCGTTTGATACAGTTATCATTCTTATTATGAGCAACATCTTATTCAAGTTCATCTAAAATTTCTGGGAATTTATCAGAAGTTCTGGCATTCATATCACTACATAACAATAATTTAGTGTCTTCCAAAGATAACAACTTGCTTACAATACAATTTTCCAACAGATCAATGCCATTGTTGAAACCCTTGATAGAGTAATAGGGCGAATTTTCAGAAGGAACACACGTACATACAAGTAAAATGTTTTTTATGGAGACCAAAAATCTTCAAGTGTGAATGTCACGGAACCAGAACTCTCATAATCAACCTCACGCACCTGTGGACGAAGATATTTTCGTATCAAACAAATTTTTGTCCTGAACCTCTTCATTGCTTTGTAAGTTTTGACAGCTGGTTTAACGAAGATTTTACAATCTGTAAGTAAACTTGATTCATAATGTTCTGCAAACGTTTACACCAAACATATACTGCAAACGTTCACACCAAACAAGCATAATCAAATGAAGAAATGAATTGATCAATATGAATTGTTTGATTTATCAAACAACCCACATACATTCCAGCGAAGGAAAAAAAAAAAAACTACTAAAATTCACAAATGTACTCGTGCTAAGAAAATCACGGCAATACGAACTGTCACTGTTTGAACTTATACTTCCGTCACAATCATGAGAGAGAGAGAGAGAGAGAGAGAGAGAGAGAGAGAGAGAGAGAGAGAGAGAGAGAGAGAGAGAGAGAGAGAGAGAGAGAGAGAGAGAGAGCGAGAGAGAGAGAGAGAGAGAGAGAGAGAGAGAGAGAGTGTGTGTGTGTGTGTGTGTGTGTGTGTGTGTGTGTGTGTGTGTGTGTGTGTTCTGACTGAACAACTTCCGATTGATCTCACTGTGCCGTATGGAAGCAGAATGAAAAACTCGCATCAACAACAATGAGAAGTATGCCAGTGGCCAGTAGCTTAAGCGAATTTGGGTTCCAAGCCAAAATCATTACCATAGAGTTAAGAGCATCTGCCTAGGATCGCATTAAACAGCTGTTGATTTCTAGAAGGAAGAAGACCAGAGCCCTTAGGGCCATGACAGAAGCAGCTTGGGAGAATTCCAGTTCCATGTGATCAGAAGGAAAAAAGTGAATTTCTTTGACCTTGAATTTGTCAGTTTACAACAGGTGTCCCATAGTTGTCTGTGTGGACAATTTACTGACAGACTATCTGGAACGACGTGATTCTGTTTAGGCAGTTCTGAATCATAATAGGTTTTAAAACAGATTTTCAAGTAAAATGTATTTAAGTGTGTGTGTAAAAACACTTGAAAACACACACACACACACACACACACACACACACACACACACACACACACACACACACACACACACACACACACACACACACACACACACACACACACACACATACATGCGCGCGCGCGCGTACGTGAAGACAGAGAGACATGCAGACAGACACATACATACGGGCAGAGACATACAGAAGATAAAGCATAGGATATTGTGAAAGAATACATAGTCTTCCAATGGAAGTTTTCTGTTTACTGTGATTCTGGACCAGAGGCAAAACGATGCAGCGGGAAAAGGGGAGGGGGAGAAGGAAAGGACCATTGAAAAGCGCGGCGGAAAGGTCAAGGAACGTTGTCACGTCTCCAAGGTCCTGACAATCCAATGATTCTTCATCACCCACATCCGGTGAATGACAAGGGCTTTTTCAACCAGTCGCAATGAAGTTTACATATTTCGACAAATCATGCAGCTAGAAATTATGGTGAAAAAACATTCATAAAAGAGACAAAGACGAGAAAAAAAAGAGACTAAATTTAGATGATCTAGTTTCTAATTCATCTTTTTCCCGCTTAAAATCCACTTCATCTTTAAAACAAAAAGGTGAATAATAATTATCTTTAAGAGTGAAAGATCAGAAAGGAAATACTTTCCAATTAGGCTCAGCCATTTTGTTTTAAAATCCAGGACATCAGAAAAAATGACGCCTGCTGCTTGGTAGACGGGACGT
>JADBJO010000602.1:0-7500 GCA_016801955.1 Conus betulinus | reverse complement strand
TTGCACTGACGCAATCTCTGCATTATACTCAAAAGTGCCCTTTTTGCCTTGCTAGCAATATCCCTACATGCCACAGTAAAACTTAATCTTGTTGAAAAATAAACTCCTAGATATTTATATGCATTAACTACAGGCATGTTATTGCCATCATATATCCATCTCTCTCTCACACCCAGATAACCACCTTTTCTGAAAACAACAATATTACTCTTATCCATATTCACCTTTAAACAAAGTGAAGAGGATGCTCTCTGTAAACTATTTAACTGTGTTTGCAGACCAATAATAGTCTCGGAAAAGAACAACATCATCAGCCAATAAAAGGATAAACAATTCAAGCGAATCGGACAGAAAATTGACACCATGTCTGCCGTTATTGATTACCTCTATAGCCAGTTCATTTATAAATAACGAGAAAAGAATTGGACTGCATATATCTCCTTGCTTCACTCCAGACGAGCAAGATAACTGGTTAGTAAAGGTAGCACCACATCTAATACGAGCCTTCACACTGGTGTACATACTTTTAATACAACGAAAAAGTTTTCCTCTGATTCCATTTTCAGCAAAACAGGCCATAGTAAGTTTCTATTAATAGTATCAAAACATTTCTCAAAATCGATAAAGGCAACATAAAGTTTTCGATTATTACAAAATTGTTTTTGAACGCATGCCAGCAGTGTAAATAAATGGTCAATAGTAGAGTAACCAGCTTTAAACCCAGCCTGATATTCTCCAGTAATATTATTTTTTCTGTACCCAGTCCTGTAAGCGACGGGTTAATAATTATACCATATACTTTACTACTTGTATCACACAAACTTATACCACGATAATTTCCCGGATTATTGGCATTTCCTTTCTTATAAAGGGGCAAAATAATCGATTCAGTCCAACCATCCGGGTAGAAACTTTCTTAAAAAAAGAACATTGAAAAATTTCACAAAGAAAGGGACAACCATTGCACTCGCACTTTTTAATATTTCGCTAATAATACCGTCGGGTCCCGCAGCTTTTTTTTTGGTTTAAGTTTTCTTAATGCAAGAACAACTTCATCTTCAGAAATTGGTCTATTATTAAAGGAATCATCATCATCGTCATCTAAACCATTATCTAATTCCTCATTTTCCGGATGAGCAACATCAACTTTTTTTTCCAGCAACGTTTTAAAATGTTTAAACCAATCATCTACCGTAATCTGGTTTTAACATTTTTTTTTTTTTGGACTAATTTGATGGATAGTTTCCCAGAAATCTTTTTGACTGTTTATAGAGATATCAATTTTTCAATCACTATACGATTATGCATTTTCTTCTTAAAGAATAATAGATTCTTATATTCCCTTCTGGCCAGACAGAAAGCATATCTATTGCTTTCTTGCTGAGAACGACGTGATGTCTTTACTTTTAAAGAACGACGCAATTTCTTTAACAATTTTCGCATCTCTTTCCTTTTATTTTCGACATTCCGTATCATACCAGTCTTGGTGTCTCTTTCTCCCACTCACACATACTCTTTTTTTCATGCACGCACAGCCATCTCTTTCACACATGTATTAAATTTTTCCAGAGCTACATTGATATCAATATCAACAGACTGAATAGCATCGTCTAACATCATATGTGTACGTTCACTATTTGCTACATCATTAAACTGTTGAATACAATCAGGATTCCAAACGAATTTTTCGATGAACACATTCTTATCTTTAGGCAGAATTTCTATACTGTTTTCTTTTGGAAAAGGAAGTAACAATGTTACAGGCATATGATTCGTTTCCGTACAGTCAAACTTTTAATTCACAAGTTTCACACACATAAGCAAGAAGATCACTAGATATCAAAAAAAATAATCTATGACACTGCATCCAAAATCACAAATGTACGTGCAGCGTCCTTCATGGTCGCCATAACACATACCATTCATAATGCACAAGTTTAACGCAGTACACATGTTTAGCAAAGACTTACCAAATCCATTCAAAACAGAATCTTGTGAATTTCTTGTAATATTCGCAAAATCTCTTTGCGAATGTGGACAATAAAGATCATTTTCAACAGATACGGGCTGCGAAATGTTTGAAGTACGACCATAAGATCACCAGAAAGAAGCACAAAATAATCATTATCTACAAGGGCATTATCAAATAAACAGTTTTCCAGTAAAGCAATTCCATCCCCATCCACACCAAGATAGTTATAATATCGAGAACCCTCGGGTGGTACGTACGCACAGGCATACAACACATCTTTTCCACGCCAAACAAGTCCTTGTTAATGACGAACAACAAAAAGTTTCCAACACTCACTTTGATCTGTTTCACAAAAGACATAAACTCATTTTTGATGAGACAAACGACCACCCGAAGGCCTCCCAGCATTTGATAACTTCTTAGCTGGTTGACAAAAAGCCTTATACCCTGTAAAGATATCCGGATCAATACTATCAACAAAAGTTTCGACCAAGCAAACAAATGAAAAGATGATACAAAAAAAACAAAATCGGTATCAAAGATTTTTGACATCAAACCATTCACATTCCAGTGCATGAATAAAAAAAACCTTCTGGTGATTTCCTTGATATGCAGAATAATCATTACTCGAAACAGAATTGTCAACGGAATTCACAGACAAAGTTCCGTCATCGCTATCATCTGATGAAATCGGTGCCCCAAATAATGATTCACTGAATTCAGTATAAACATGATCTAATTCGACACCACTCGCACCACCCCCATAAACTTCCCGCGACTCATTCTCCAATTGGCGAGAACACACCTCATCACTACCATTGAGATTCAAACACAAACCATTGGTATGGTAAAAACACATCATTATTACGCGGAACCATGTCAGTGTCACACACAATAGCGACAGTACTAAAGTAGTTCGGACACCAACTATCATTTGCTGAAGCTATGCCATTATCACACGCAGAAACAACATCACTGCAGGGGTTCAAAGACGAATCATTATAAACTGGAACCACGTTAGTGTCACATACAGCAACAAGATCACTAGAGTTCAGAGGCCAATCATTACTAGCTGAATGCACATCATCAGTATTACATAGTAATAACATTGCTACTAGAATTGAAGCACGAATCGTTATAATCTAAACCCATGATAGTATCACGCATAGTGGAAATGTTGCCGCAGGGACACGAACGCCATTCATTTTCATCTGGAAAACTGTCAGTATCACACATAGTAACAAGAGCACTATGGCTTTGAATACAAATCATAACCTGAAATATCAGCATCATCCCATTCAGTAGCAGTAATATCGTTGAGGTTCGAACACCGATCAGTATAATCTGCTGCCGCCATATCAGTATTACACACAGTAAAAATGTCGGAATCGGGGTTCGAACACCAGTCGTAATAACTGACACCATATCCGTATCGTTCACTGTAACAACATCACTGAAAGGATTTGTAAATAGATCATCATTATAATCTGAAACCATGTCAGTATTAAAGCTAGTAATATAATCTCCAAAGGAGTTCGAACACAAATCTTTACACCTATGACTTTGTGCGTACCACGCATTGCAGCATCACCACTACAGGGGTTCGAACACGAATCATTTTTACCTCTGACCTTGCGAGCACCACACACAGTTAAAGCAACATTACAAGGATTCGAACACGAGTCGTTCTTACCTGTGAGCCCACGGGCACCACACACACATTACATCACCATCGCAGGGGCTCGAGCACGAATCATTATCACCTGTGATCCCATGTGCACAACACACATCAACACCACCATTGCAGGGGCTCAAACTAGAATCATTATCACCTGCGATCCTGCGCGTTCCACACATAAGAAACATCACAACTGCAGGGGCTCAGGCAAGAATCGCTATCACCTGTAACTCTGCGGGCACCACACATAGCAACATCACAGTTGCATGGGTTCAAACAGGAATCACTACCACCTGTGACCCCGTGTGTACCGCACACAATAACATCATCATTGCATGGGTTCGAACAAGGATCACTATTACGTGCAGCCTTGTGTGTTCCACACACAAGAACATAACCATTGCAGGGGTTTAAAAAAAAAAATCATCATTAACTGTGACCATGTGAGTACAACACACAATATGGTTCAAACACAAATCATTTTTACCTTTGACCATCTGACCACCACACTGACATAAAGTTTGATACAGTTCATGAATGGGGCGGCCGCACCGCTAATCCGCTTCCCCCCCCAAAACTCTCCCCATCAGCAGAAAGAAAGAACTTCTTCCCATCCACAAGCAGATGATCATGTACCATAGCCACTCTCTGTCCATCATTTCTCTTAGTTTTTTTCATAATCACTGACAGTTTCTTCCGAATTTCCCTTACCCCTCTGGAGAAATCTTCACCGACAAAAATATTGCTTCCCTTGAGTTTCTGCTTTGCTTTGAGAATGTTTATTTTGTCTTTATAAAAAGTACATCTCGCAATCACAGGGGAGTTGGGTTTTCCACTTACCCGATGAACCCGATCAAATTCAACATCACTCACCAAGTCAAGTTTGTCAGTACACAGTTCTTTCAATGTCATCTCTAAATCCTGATTTGTTTCATTTTGCCGTTTGTCAATACCATACCATAGAAAGGAGATTTTTTTTTCTTGATCTGCCCTCCAAGTCGTCAGCGTGTTTCTCTACATTTTTTCACCCGCTCCTTCAATGTTTTAATGTCCGCTCTCAATGTTTTATTTTCGTTTTGCAAAGTACTGATTTGATCTTTCAGTTGCACCACCTCCTCCTGTAACTCTTCCACCTTGCCCTTAACCCGTTTCATGTCTTCTTTCACCTCATCCAGCTTCCTGTTCATCGAACTGTCCATTGCATCCAACTTGGCATCACATCAGCAAGAGACAGTTCGTCGGTAAGACACAGCCTGGATTGCCGTGTGTTTACTTTACTTTGATTCTTGTCAGTGGCAGAAGGGGGCGGACCAGGATTCAGCTCGACATCACCAGCTCGGATCAGCAGCAAACTTCCCCAAAACAGGTAAGACAGAGCAAACCCCAGAAAAACACCGCTTGCTCGATTCCGCAAAAACACACTGTTCTAATCATCATCGCTTTATAACGCAAGGCTCTTTTCTCGCAGATTCAATTGTCTATGAACGTTTCAAACAAAGCCACCTCACCTATGTATAGCTCCCGCAAATATGAAAGTATGTGCATAAGTAAGTAAGGTAACATATTTGCAGAGTAAATCACACCTAGAGCACCATTTTAAAGCAGGCTGACCACACACATGCCTACTCCCGAAAAGTGGAGCAGAGTGGGAAGAGGGGGAGGGGGAGAGGGTATAACTTGTAGGTAAGGGAAGGACTGGGGGCAGGAACGAAATTATTATAAATAAGGAGGGGGGAGGGGGGAAATTTTAGTAAGTGTGCGCGCACTAGCTCGCGCACACGTGCATGTGCGTGAGAGCGCGAGAGTGCACGTAAGCCCGCATGCGAAAAAAAAAAGGGGGGGAGGGGAAGGGGGGGAGGAGAAGATAGTAACCGTAATGGAAAAACGGGGGGGGGGGGGGGGGGGGGGGGGGGGGGGGGGGGGGGGGGGGGGGGGGGGGGGGGGGGGAGGGGGAGGGGGAGGAGAGGGGGGAGGGGGGGATAGAAAATAGGAGGGAGACCAGCAAGAGTAGTCACCAGAGGACCTGGTAGGGAGGAAGAAGGTCAAAAGCTGGGAGGGGAAGGTCTGAAAAAAGGCTTGAATGAAGGGTGTGGCAGTGAGGGTAGATACTGAAGATGGGGGGGGGGGGGGGGGGGGAGGGGGGCGAAGGGTGGGGGTATCGCTTGAAGGGGGGTAGGGGAGAAGGGAGAGAGTAAGGGGAGGAGTCTAGGGTGACCATGTTGAAGCCCTCTGGGTAAACAGTACGTAATTTGTTGAACCAGAAAGAAGATTGGGCATTTGCTGTAAAACAGTAAATAGATGATGTTGCTAGTTAAACAGTTCATGTGGTGTCGGATGGTGAATGATTCTCCTGTCACTGTGCTTTTGAAGTTGGTGGTTTCTACTAGGTGTTCTTGGCAGATCACACATTTTACCACACAGAAAGCACCCGGGTGGTGAAAAGTCCAACTGACAGTGGTGTGGGTGGGAGGGAAATTGCTGGAGTGGACGTCGGTGGGGCAGTACAGGAGAGGGCATGAAAATTCTTACGGACTTGCTGTTTCTTTCTCTCAAAATGGGTGGGACTGGAGTGGCCTTTTGAAGTCTAGGACTGGATTGTATGTAACCTGTCAGAATTCACAGGTTACTGAGGTTTTAAGCCATTTTAGTATGTTTTGAAAAAACTCACTAGCAGTGATTGTATTATTTTGAGGTGAAAACATTTACTGCTTTCCCCTAGTATTGTTTGTTTTTATATGTCTGGTTGTTTGGCTGATTTTGGTATTAAGACACTTTTTTTTTGTTTGGCCACTTCCTGTTGTCTGGTCTCTTCCTGCAAATGTGTTGAGCCAGCCAGACAGGTTGTGGGAACGCTCTGTGTAGCTTGGGGTGCTAATCCAGGTTAGTTACTCTAAGTATTGAAACTATGCTTCTAGAAGATACCAACTGATTCTTTTCCCTTAGAATTGCAATATATTTTCTATGCTGTCAGCTGGATGGCATTGATTTTTGGTGGATTTTCCTTATAAGAATTCCACTTGACTTTAGCTGTTTTACCTTCAGTTGTTAGAATTTTAGGCCCTCATGTTGAATTAAATTTAAACCTAACTGTATTATTTGAAGGTGAGTTCAGGTTATTATTATCACTGTTGCTTTAGAATGTGGTTCAAACCACATTGTTTCAGGAAAATTTTTGAGAGATTGTGTTTTAGGCCACATGACCCTAGATAATTCTCATTGAGATTGTGTTTTAGACTACATGGTCCTAAATAAATCTCATTTTCCCCTTGTCCTTTGCAGAAAATGTTAATAGCACAACATGGTCCTAGATATAATTTTGTAAGAATGGAATCTTGGCCACATGGTCCCAAATGTATCTTACCTTTTGTTCCTTGCAGTAAAATAGTGTTTGTCACATCACATGGTTTTAGTGGAGGAAATGTCTACATCACATGGTTCTTTGTGTTTTAATCATGGCACATGTGTTAAGTTTGGTACATGGCTCTTTGTGTTTTAATCATGGCACTTTGTGTTTTGTACCTAGTTCTTTGTGTTTTATCATGGCACATGTGTTAAGTTTGGAGAAGTTTTCCTTAAATTTTAGAGGATGTCTTTATTTTTGTCTTCTCAGTTGAAAAGAAAAAAAATTACTTGTTTTTAAGGATTACTGTTATCCTTGAAATTATCTTATTAATGTCAATTTTGAGACTGATTTTAATCAAAATGGCTATGGTAGTATGAAACTGGTTTTATGGGGGACATCTGTTGGAAACCTGGGAGAGAATGATTGATCTGGCTTGCTGCCTACTGGTTCAGTTGGATGACTGATAAGGGATGTAAGCAAATTTGCCGCCATGGTCAGGTGGCCGAC
>JADBJO010000601.1:567500-629762 GCA_016801955.1 Conus betulinus | reverse complement strand
TTCTGTGATGGTCTCCGTTCTTGTCACCCACTCTCTCAGCCGCTCTCCTACCATCTTGCCCCCTGCTCTCTTCTTCCATGGGAGCGCTCTCCTTGTCTTCCTCTTCCTCTTCTGCTCCCTCCTCTTCATCACTCACTCATCTTCTTCATATTTCATGCACCATGCGATGCCTTCAAAAACACAATTAGAATCATTGTGATATGTCTTTGTTCTTCCTGTTAAACTGGCAAGTGAAACATATGGCATGTCCACCTGTTGTTAAGCTGTCTCTGTAAACAGTGATTCAACTGCTGCACCAGACTTAAGGCCAGAGAATATATGTGGCATTACTACTCGACCGAAAAAAAAGGAACAACGACTGAACAGAAATATTGCAATTTGACGCTATTGCAAGTACTGACAGGTAAACAAACAAAAAGAGCATCCAGCTACCCAAAATATTTCCCAGAATCACTGTTAGCAGTGAACTGATTTTCAAATCCTCATCTTCATCTGTTAGACAGCTGCAATCAACACACTGATTACTCTGCCGCTTTACAGGTTGGGAAAGTTGAAAGCCATGAACCGGTAACAAAACATGTCAGCATACTCCACAAGGCTTTCAGCAGCAGGCTACTAGTTTTCACTTTTTGTCCCAAGGGACTAGCCGATCCTGCCATGCCCCAACAGAGAAGTGGGCAAATCAATAACATAAAAAAATCTTCACTGGAGGAGAGTGGGACTACCTGCAATTTTTACTTTAATAAACTACAGTTTGACTTTGCTTAGGCATGTGGCATCCTTGACTTTAAGAAGTCAAGGGTGTCTGCTGCCAGAGTTGCTTCAGGCAGCACATTCTCTGAAGGTCACCAGGTACAGCATCGGTTGGAATGTCATTCAAAGTAACATTTACAGCATCAGCTAAAGAATACTGACATGAAGAATAGAACTTCTGGGCTGAGCATCCACAGCAGCCCACTTTGGTGGCTTTGAAAAATGTTGTAAAAATGCCAAGAACAGTTCAAACGCAATATGGGATCAAAGCTAAAGGTCAAAGGACACCCCACCAGCATAATTCAGCAGCCAACTTGTTCTGTTTAGCTATCATCTCCTTTGGAGACTGGTGAAGAATTGGGAGGTCAACTGATAGAGAACAAGGAAGGAAATGGGTGGATTTAAGTGAAGATTGACCAGACAGCACTTCTTGAGAGATCCCTAACACATTAAATACCCTTCAGGAAATTTTCCAAAGGAGGACAGAGGGGTACCTTGACCAACAGCAAAGGTTGCCCACAGAGATGACAGCACTGTTGAGTGCTTCCAGTTTCAGAGGGAATTTCCAGTGTATGCTAGAGAGCAGCAGCATAAGAAGAGGGTCGTATGTGGATTACACTGGTACCTCCTACGTGACTAGTTCCATATGCCAACTCTCAAGTTGGGCAGGATCCACTCACTATGGATCCCTCTTTGATACTGAGATGTTTGCTGTGGGCAAATTCCTTAAGGACTGAAGAAGATGCACAGCTGTGAGAGTGCACAGAAGTGGAGAGTGGAAGTCACATGGGATGAATGGTTTCCGTGGTTAGTAATAAAGTCTGGCCCTACCAGCAGCATCCTGAAGTGATGCCTGTTTCAATTTCAGTGTTATTAAAACTGAGCTTACCAGACTGAGCCCTCTGTAGGGTGTCGTTACATAAAGAAAAAAGTCATGTCCTGCCAAAGGAAAAGGCAATTACCTAACAGAAAATGTTCATCAATTCATAGCAAGAGTGATTGCTCAACTAAGAACCAGCCATCATTCCGATCATCACATTTTTCTTAAATTGATAAAATCATTTAATTGCAACAAACAGTAAAATCAAAATTAAATTAATAAAAAGCCACAGAGGCAGATCTCTCTGATTTTTTGCATGTTTTGTTGTTATGCATTTGTCTACAATGTCCTGTCAAAATGACTTGATTGATAATTAGTATAACAGAAAAATTGACATAATTAAAAAATTTACAAAAAATAACAGTTTTCGAGTATACACAAAACACACTGCACCAATAGAATGAGTCAAAACACTGAAAAAAGTGGTCTTGCTATTTATTCAATATCAGCACTAACACATCACAGTCATATAAATCCCAAGGAATCTTGTTCTTGATGATAATCTGCTCATAATTGGGAGTACTATATTTTAGGTAAAAAGGGGCATAATCATGCTTTTTATGGTATGTTCGCTAACATCTACATTACTCACCCATTTGTTGAGTTATTTGTCAGATATTTTGTGGATTTTTTCCTTAGACCCTTGTCTACAATTTCACAACATTCTAATTTGATTTTGTGGGGCAATAATGATGATTCGCACTAATAACATATGATAAAACAGTTTTTGTTTTGTTTTCAATTTGAGAGTTTTACAACAATGCACTACATAAACGCCCACTAAACACAGCAAAAATATCTTTGGTGTTTGCTCAACAATATTGCAAACACCTGGGATTCATATTGTTGTCAATAAATGTCCCTCTGTGTAACAATCTGTATGTTACTGGGGGTACCCCAATTCTACTAGAAAGGGGCATAATTTTACTATTTCGGGTAGGTTCAGTACCTCAATCACTATTTATTTATTTATTGACATATGACTTAGATTTTATGGTTTCTCTTTCCTTTCAGCCAAAGCTATGATGCTATATAGTAATAATGTGATTTTGTTAGCCATTGGGGGGGGGGGGGGGGGGGGGGGACAGGGATATAACGGATGGGGGGTTTCTGAAAAACATACACATGTTACATGTTACAACCAAAAAAATCTGTAAAACACTGACAAAAAAAATCTGTTAGTGTTTACACAACATCACTGTAAGTGTAAGTACACAGTGTGGTCCAAATTGTTATAGTATAATACATATTGGTAATATATGTTCGAAATGACAACAATGGAAAAAAAAAAAGTCTGAAGAAACAAATAAACAATTGCCTGTTAAAAAAAGACCCCCCTCCCCTCCCCCCCCCCCCCCCATACACACACACACACAGAGTATTCATGCTGATCACTGAAAACACTGTAGGAACTGTGTTAGAGTTTCTAAACATAGTGTACTCACATTACTGCCATGCTGTTCTATAGGAATCCAGCACTTGGCGTACTAAACTTCATAGGCTTGGACATAATCCACAGGTTGTCTGCATTCCCTGCTTCGTAACTTTAGGGGATGATGTTCTTTTTTTTTGTTTGTCCACATTGTGGTTCAAAGAAACACACAAGGGGATTCATTTTGTACTACACTTGCCCTTCTTTCACTGATGGCACTCGGTCTAGTCACAGCATTCACAAAATAATGAACACACGCACAGGTGAGAAAAAAAAAAAACACTGTAGAATGGAAAACTAAGAACACAAAAAAGCAGAAGAGAATGAAATGTAACAACTAAGAAAAAAAAAAGGAAAACTGACAGAGATGATCTACTCCCAATACACAAACTTGGTGTGATAGTCCATGAAACACTGGCCTAAGCACAATCCAGGCTTGGAGGGGCAGGAGGGGCAACAGTAGTGGGATTCCTTTCGCAAGTTGAGTTTCTTAGTACAAACTCGACGTTTCTTGGAAGGGGCAGCCTTGTTTGGTGTCGGTGGCAGTGGGAATAAAAAAGAGGTTAGCACCCATCCTCACCTCGTCATCTGTTTTGCCCTCTTCCACAGTAGGCACCTGGTCTGGCCAAATCCAAGAAGTGATGACACTCTCCATAAAACCTAGGAAAGTTTTACAGGAGTCATCACCTCTGACTTCTGCAAAATAAAGGCACTGCAGGCTGCAACCTGAAGAAAATGGAAAAATAATTTTTTTGTCATTTCATCGACTTGCGGGTGCAGTCATATGGGTGAAGCAGCTGGTCTTGTTTGTCAACCCCAACCCATATTCCTGTTGTACTGTGATGAAACAGACAGACGCATGTTGACTCCCCCGTCGTCCCCGGTCTGGAATCAGTGCCTCAGCGTGGCCATGCACAGCAGACAGCAGGTGCACCACTTTTGTACTGTGGTACTTTGTGGCGATGATCTTGTTGTCACCACAAAGAGCAGCTGATGATCCGGGGCCCAGCTTCACACCTCGTAGCTCTTCTGGAATACCCCAGTTCTCCCCGACAGTGCCGCAGGCCAAGGTGTTCCTTTCCAGGAGGTAGAAGTACAGCCTCAGACTACTGTACCAGTTGTCCGTGTAGACATGTTAGACCCTTTTCCAGAAGAGGGGCTACCAGGTACAAAACCATTTTCTCACTGGCAGAGAGAGTTGGGTTGTCTGCATTTACAGACTCCAGGACAGGCTGCACCTCGTTGATGGGGTCCTCCCTTCCAGCATACACCTTGAAGCGGTAGCAGCAGCCACCACTTCTCTTGACACCGCCATCAGCATCACAGCAAAGGTAGATTTTGATTCCAAACCGGGCACATTTCAAGGGTATGTACTGACGAAATATCAATCTACCCTTCCAAAGAAGTAGACTTTCGTCAACACACACTGCTTGCCGGGGCTCGTACACTACCTGGAACTTCTCATGCAGATGATCCAGAATGGGTCGAATCTTGAAGAGCCGGTCATACCCTGGATCACCCTGCACTGGCATGGCTGCATTGTCGTTGAAATGCAGAAACTGAAGAAGAATCTGAAATACAGAATAAATTTTCAAAGATCAGTAAGCAGACCCACAACTGGGCACACACACACACACACACACACACACACACACACATACACACACACACACACTCACTCACTCATTCACTCACTCTCTCTCACACACACACACACACACACACACACACACACACACACACACACACACACACACATCACACACACACACACACACACACACACACACACACTCACATACAGATTACACAAACACACACACCAACAGTATCACACACACACACACACACATGAAATGAAAACAGCACACTGGTACCAAAAAAAGTGCTTTTGTGTTTTACAAAATAACTTGTATGGAAAGCTTGCTTACAGAAATAAATATTGCTTATGCACACATGTGCATATGTGCGCATGCACTCACACACACACACACACACACACACACACACACACACACACATGTACACATTTACATAAACACACACTTACAGTATCACACCCACATGAATATGAAAAACACCACACTGGTGCAAAAAAAAGTGCTTTTGTGATTTTCAAAATGAACAAACTTGTATGGATAACTTGCACACAGAAATAAATAATGCTTATGCACACATGTGCGCGCACACACACACACACACAAACACACACACACACACACACACTGAGTCCCATCTATCCATACAGTTATTTCCTAAACATGTACTTTCAGTAGGAAACAGGGCAAAGAAGAGAAATATAGAAAATGAATAGGAGAGGGATGAAGAATCAAGTAGTACAAAAAAAAAAGAAAGAAAAATAGAGCTACTTGCCTGGAACCAGTTTCTGGTCATGACAGAACTGAAGACTCGAACTCTGTACAGCACCTTCTTTGTCCAGTACAGTTCAATGGAAGGCAGGCGCACAATCCCCATCAGTAGAACCAGGCCCAGAAACTTCCTCATTTCTGCACCATCCACTTTTCTCCCACTTGTTGGCCCTTGAAAACTCTGAAGATTGGGGTGTGCTTCCAGAAACTGGTCAGCATACAGGTTTGTTTGAACAACCAGATGGTTCACAAGGTCAGCAAAAAATAATTCTAAATAGTCAACAGGATGAAAATTAGCACAGCTGACTTTGGCCCCTGGATTTCCAGTAAAACTACACCAGGGGACCTATACATCAGCATCTCTCCACTCTCTAATCAGCTATTGCTGACCATGTCCCATGCCACACCCCCGGCCTCTTCCACGGGACCCTCGCTGTTGTCCTGATCCCCTGCCATGTCCATGACCCCATCTCCTTCGTCCAGGAGTGGGTGCAGTACTCGTTAATGGCATGGGATCCGCCATTTCTGCTTCAATGCATCACCCTCGCTAGCATCGCTTTCCTCACTGCTATCACGTGGAACAAACAAAGGATTGACGTCATCACCAGCACCTACCTCCGATAAAAGCGGATGGTGCCGATTCCCATCCGTCTCCTCCTCATCACTAATATCAGGATCTGACCCTCCAAAGTCTTCTTCACAACTGTCTTCGTCATTTAGAATTTCATCTAACACATCAAGCGCAGTATATCGCTTGAAAATGGGGCAACTCGACGATGCACTAGGTCACACTGCCATGCTGAATACGCCAATCAGCTCTAACTGCTCAACTCGTAATTTCATAACCCTATGGTCAGCGAAACAATCACGTGAAGGGAAAGGACCGTTGCCCTGACGTCAGTAGAAGAGGTGAAAACATTTTACACGGTCGTCTCCCATTTAGATTTTTCTGCTTTCTGTGACAAAGTTAGGACGAGAGGTGTTCGTCCAGGGCATAGCGATTTTTGGTTTTCATGACATGCGTTATTCGTCTCAGGCAGGGAACGGGTTAACTATATCACTACTAGTGACCACATCACACTAAAAAGTTGGAATGTTTTACAAGGGCCAATTAACAAATTCACAGACTATGGAGGAGTTGACCTACTTCTAAAAAATCTGTTATCTTTGTCTGTCATTCATAGATAAGAATTCAGATAACACATGTTCATTCTTACCTTTGGCAATGTCATCAGCACCAACTTCCAGCAAGGCTTTCTGAGACAGTCCTTTGGAAAACCCATTCTTCCTCATCTCTGCCATGAAGTTCTCAATCGTCTCCTTGTCAGTGACTGGTGCTGCCTGTTGTGTTTGTTGCTGCTGAGTGGACCGCCGCTGCTGTTGTTGTATAGAGTCAATGCGGTCCATGGCATCTTGCAGTGCCTGCTCCAAGTCCTGAGGACTGCAGTCCATCCTCAGCAGGGACAGCATGGGGTACACATGTCTGAAACGGTGTCAGTTCATACAGACACATGTCTGAAACAGGCAACTGCAGCACAGTGAACCTGCAGGGACACATGTCTGAAACAGTTATTCGAAACACTGTGAATTTATGGGACATGTCTCAAATGGCAATCACCAGGATTGTAAATCTTAAACTGGCATTACTGGTACTGTGAGTTGATAGGTATATACCCCCAAAAAGCATTACTAACATTCTGTGTTTTACAGGCACACATATTTGAAATAGTTATTAGCAGCATTGTGAGTTGATAGACAAATGTATGAAACAATCAACACCAATATTGTGAGTTCATAGGGATATGTATCTGGAACAGACATTACTAACACAGAGAGTTTACAGACTCTCGTCTGAAATGGTCATTATCATCATTGCGAGTCTATTGCCATTTAGGTACACATGTTTGAAACTGATATATTGTGAGTTTAAGGGTACTCATGTCTTAAATAGTCATTAGCAGCATTATGAGGTTACATGTAAGCATGTTTGAAACAAAATGAGCATTGTGAGTGTACAGGTACACATGTTTTGTGAGTTTATAGGTATATATGCCTCAGACAGATATTACTAGCACCAGGTTTTTTTGTTCAAATGTCTAAAAGAATCATACCAGTATTATGAGTTTAATATCTGAGACAGACTATCTGCATTGTGAGTTTATCAGTACATGTGTTTGAAACAATCATTATCAGCACTGTGGGCTTAATGGAACACATTCTGAGTGCATACCAGCACTGTGAGTTTATGTTTAGGTCTAAACAAAAACAAAGGCATTACTACCACTGTGAACATACACATTTGGAACAGGCCAGGTACACGTACGCAGGCCGATTCTCCTGCGGACACTCCCTGTATGGACATGCAAGGATAATCCCATCTACCCACACAAAGGGAGTGGAGTTTTGTGTTTATGATCATTTGTTTTTTTCATCCTGCCATTAAGGCAGCCATCTCCAACTTCAGGGAAGGTGCATGCTATGTGTAACATGCCGTCCATACCAATGGCCAAACTGGCCTTCTCTTTCGAAAGTTGGTGATGGGATTTTATGCGTGTGCAAGATGTTATGCGTGTGTTCACACACGGTACCTCAGTTTAGTCTCATTTGAAGGACTATATGGGAAATGATCAGAAGCTTCTACATATTACATATCATTAGATTTGCCAAAAAAAAAACAGCATGTAGATTGCAGCATTGCAATTTCATAAGACTTGTTCAGTTTTCAAATATCTGTGTTTTTTTGCGCTATGTTAACTCGTTGACTGCCCTGGTACGAACGGCATTCGTGGTGGTTTCAGGAAAGCTGTATGCCCTTGCACGATCGGCGTTCGTGGTAATTTCATTATCAAAATTCGGCGACTTAAAGAAGGAAGGCAAAGAGAAAAAATGGGTGTACACTGTTGTAGGGACCCTAACAGACAGTTCCTTCCCCTTCATGAGCCAATGACTGACCATCACTTGCGGCAAATCGGACAATGAACTTTGGGAATGTTCGGATGAGTCATTCTCACTTCAAGATGGCGAGTCAAGCAGGCAGTTTGAGCAGGCGTCCCGTCTTCAAACATTATAGTGCTCTTGAAGTGCTTCAAGAGGTTATTCAAGATCATGAAAGCGATGACGGAGACTTCAGAGAAGCGGATGGAAGCAATTCAGAGGAGGAAGAAAGTGATAACAATCAACACCACCCTTTGCTATCAGAGATCGGTGTTGACAAAGAAGCTGATCCCAACTTTGAACCGAGTGACGCCAGCACAAGTGGGTCCGAATCGGAGCATGACGAGCTGATTCCGTCAATGTCGACTGCCCCCCCCCCCCCCCCTCCTGTTATGAGAGGCTGGGGTGGGACACGAGGAAGGGGAAGGGGTTCAGGACAATGGCGAGGATCCAGTGTGAAGGGTGAGGCAGAGGAAGAGGGCTTGGCACTCGTCAGTCTGAACAGAAGCCAGTGCAGATCGCCCAAATCCCAACATTTCTTTCACAGGTGATCCCGGTATCAAGGTCGACGTCAACAACTTCAAGCCTGTCAACTTCATGGAGTTGTTTTTCAATGGAGACCTGATCAACCACCTGGTCATACAAACCACCTCTATGCTGACCAGTTCCTGGAAGCCCATCCCAATCTGCCAGAATTTTCCAGAGCCAATCAGTGGGAGAAGGTCGACAGCACAGAAATGAAGAAGTTCCTGGCTTTGGTGCTGTTGATGGGCATTGTAAGACTGCCTGCCATAGATCTGTACTGGTCCAAAAAAGTGCTGTACCAAATACCAGTTTTCAGTTCTGTTATGCCCACGAGCTGATTCCAGGTAAATGTTTTGCAAGTCTTCTCTTTCCCTTTCTCCCATCCTTCCTCACTACCTCTCACATCCCCACAGTATTCTCTTCAATAACATTACAAGTACAGATGATGATGATGATGTACCTCACAGCAGCGACCAACGAGATCCTGCAAGGTGCGTGCCAAGAAGGGGAGGAGGCGTGACACCTGCTCCTACTGCAAGTTCTGTCCCTCGCAGGCAGCATTGTGCTACCCACAGTGTTATATGGACTACCACATCAAGTTTATTTATTGGCAGTAGTGTGGGATCCTGATCCTTCTGTCTAAAGGTTCTGTGGTGTGGTGTGTGTGTGTTCTCTGCGACACCGGTGTATTTTTTTAGTAGTAGTTAGTGTGCTTTCATCATCAGTGGTGTGGGCTTTTGTGGCTCAGTGCTGTCTTTAGTAGTCTTTTTTTTTTTGGTGTGGTTGATTTTGCAGTGCTTTATATACTACCTTCTGTGGTGATGGCATATCACTCGCATTTAGTTCATGAGTGAACCAAACTACATATGTGAAAGAAAACAGAGAGATCAATGAACTGGAAGTAACACAGAGTGCTGGCATTGTTATTTCATTATTGCTAAACAAGACAATTCCCTAGAGTGGCTGTCCCTGGACTCCCTGGAGCTGTCACTCAATCCAGCCCTGTTGCTCTCTGCTTGTCGCTGTTGCCTGGACAGGTCATCTCGCCTGGTGCGATCTCCAGAGCCCTGGGAAGACTGGCCTGCCCGCCGCCTCCTGCACCCCTGGTCCCCACGCAGGCCGTACAGGTCGTCAATGGGAGCCACCTCCCCGGAGTGGGACTTCATGAAGACCTGCCGTTCCGCGTCCAGACCTGCTGGCAGACGTCGCGGTCATCTCTGACTGCCATTAGGAGGACATAGGCCCTGGGGGTCAAATCCTCGGCAATAACCAGGCGTATGCCACGTAATCTGCGCCGTGAGTAAATCACCTGGTCTCTGGTGCGCCTGGAGATAAACCGCACAATAATGCCACGGGGGGTGTCTCTCTGCTGCTTCCTCCCCAGCCTGTGCACAGCCTCTATGTCCTCCTGCTGGACCTTCACCTGGAGCTTCTTGTTGGTGGGTGAACTCCGCTCATGGCGGCTGCACACACGCGATTGGAGCACTGCTGTGCTAATTGGTTATATGGTCAGTTTTAGTTTACTAAAAGCGAATTAGCCATCTCTAAGTGTATACCAAGATGTTTGTGTAGCCGCGCACGAAGTTTCAGGCAGAAACCGGCAGATTATGATCGTGGCAGGACTTTGTAATGTTTTGTTTTGGTAGCCGGCATGACCAAACAGGGAGGTAGAAAGAGAAGAAGAAAGGCAGCTAAGACTAGTGAAAGTTCTCCTAATACCAGTGCATCTGACACTTCTCGGTTATCGGCTACTCCTACAACACCAAAGAAAAGTAAGCTTGTCAATCTGACTGTAAGTACGCCAACATCTGTCAGGGAAACACTGAAACAGTTCGCATTTGTTGACAGACCGGAAGCAATGGCTGCCAAGGGAGACAACCACCCTTTAGATGGTAGCGTTGAAGTAGAGCACGCAGTTATCTCCCATGAAAACAGTGTGTCTAATGCTGAACTAATGAAAAAGCTAGATGTGGTGTTGAGTGAAATAGGTGCAAAATGGAGCGAGGTTAGTGAAACTGACGGACACTGTTGAGGAGCTGCGTAGCAAGGTTTTTCCAGCTGGAACAGGAAAATGACAGTTTAAGAACACAGTTGGCCGAGGCAAAAGAGAGGGAGACAGACCTGTTCCAGAAGTGTGAAAATGCCTTCGTTTTGGCTCAGCTTGCTGACAGAAAGAGTGAGGACACAGCCGCATACCATAGGAGGAACAACCTGCGTGTGTATGGTGTGGAAGAGAAGGCGAATGAGTCGCAGGAGGCTTGTGAGCAGGCAGTGTTGATCCACATCTTCTTTCCCACTTTTACCGGACTGGAGTGCCCCCAATGATATGGGCTGGAAAGAATACTTTCGCAAGCTTCACTGTGAGTACAGATGTTTGTCCTGAAGTTCAGTGGACACTAACACCAGCTTTCGTGGTATTTCATTGTGATTTTAGTGCTATATTTTCTGTTTATATTCTGAAAGGTCTGCTCATCAAACAAAACATTCATCATTATATATGTATTTGGTCTACTCAGTACATACAAAATCAGATTATTGTGATATCTGGCTGTAGCCGAGGACATGACAAGAAAATTTCTCAAGTATCTAAGATATATGTCACTAACTGAAAGAGCAGTGGGCGTATTAGTGAACCTATCTAGAAAACAAAAAATTGTGTCCCTTGATACCTGGATTGTGCTGCACCCCAGAAATACATAGATTTATCATATAAAACAACAATTGTGGGTTGTAAATGCACTACCAGATATTTACATAGGTGTTCAGTAAACACTAAAACCACTTTTTGCTGGGTTTGTATGTTTTTTGTTTTGCTGCTGTCGGGTTATGTATGTTTACAAAGTATAATTTTTGTTAAAAAGTTGAATTGAAGATTACTTTTTATACGCAGAATGAACAAAATCTAATATTATGTGGAGATATTATAGCTCTGGGTATAAGAAGAAAACATGCAAAAAATCTAAGAGATATCTCCACCAATACATCAGCACTGATCACATTAATGAACCTACCGCAAAAAGTCAAATTTTGCTCTGGCACACAGAAACTACCTGGACTGGAATGCCCCCATAATAGGAGTTAAAAAGAAAAAAATGAATTATCAAGCTTTTATTGTGAGTACAGATGTTTGTCCTGAAGTTCAGTGGACACTAACAGCAATTTTTGTGGTATTTTATTGGATTTTAGTGCTATATTTTTGTCTTTTGTTCTGAAAGTGTCTGTTTTTCAAAGCATTCAATATTATATATGTATTTGGTCTACTCAGTACTTACAAAATCAGTTTATTGTGATATCTGGCTGTAGCCAAGGACATGACAAGAAAATTTCCCAAGTATCTAAGATATATGTCACTAACTGAAATAGCAGTGGGCGTATTAGTGAACCTATCTAAGAAAACAAAATTGTGTCCCTTGATACCTGGATTGTGCTGCACCCCCCAGAAATACATAGATTTATCATATAAAACAACAATTGTGGGTTGTAAATGCACTACCAGATATTTACATAGGTAGGTGTTCAGTAAACACTAAAACCACTTTTTGCTGGGTTTGTATGTTTTTTGTTTTTTGCTGCTGTCGGGTTATGTATGTTTACAAAGTATAATTTTTGTTAAAAGTTGAATTGAAGATTACTTTTTATACGCGCAGAATGAACAAAATCTAATATTATGTGGAGATATTATATAGCTCTGGGTATAAGAAGAAAACATGCAAAAAATCTAAGAGATATCTCCACCAATACATCAGCACTGATCACATTAATGAACCTACCGCAAAAAGTCAAATTTTGCTCTGGCACACAGAAACTACCTGGACTGGAATGCCCCCATAATAGGAGTTAAAAAGAAAAAAAAAATGAATTATCAAGCTTTTATTGTGAGTACAGATGTTTGTCCTGAAGTTCAGTGGACACTAACAGCAATTTTTGTGGTATTTTATTGGATTTTAGTGCTATATTTTTGTCTTTGTTCTGAAAGTGTCTGTTTTTCAAACAAAGCATTCAATATTATATATGTGTATTTGGTCTACTCAGTACTTACAAAATCAGTTTATTGTGATATCTGGCTGTAGCCAAGGACATGACAAGAAAATTTCCCAAGTATCTAAGATATATGTCGCTAACTGAAAGAGCAGTGGGCATATTAGTGAACCTATCTAAGAAAACAAAATTGTGTCCCTTGATACCTGGATTGTACTGTACCCAGAAATACATAGATTTATCATATAAAAACAACAATTGTGGGTTGTAAATGCACTACCAGATATTTACATAGGTTTTCAGTAAACACACTAAAACCACTTTCTGCTGGGTTTGTATGTTTTTATGTTTTGCTGCTGCTGTGGGTTTTGTATGCTTGCAAAGGTTTTTTTTTTTTTTTTTTAACCTGAATTATAAGATTATTTATCATACTCAGAAGAAACAGAATCTAATAATATTTGGGGATATTATAGCCCTAGTAATTAGAAGAAAACATGCAAAAAATCTAAGAGATATCTTTACAAAAAAATGAGCACTGATAAAATAGTGAACCTACCACAAAAAGTCAAATTTTGCTCCAGCACACAGAAGTACAAAACTGATACAAAATAGCGGCAGTCAAGGGGTTAAGCTTGCAATTTCATTAAAAGCATCTAGGTAAATTTTGATACATAACTATTTAAATTTTGAACACTCGGTTAGGGTTTACTGGAAGATTTTTTACTTGAAACGTTAATCAGGATGTGTGCTAAACATGGAATCACAGAGAAACATGGATTTAAATGACTCTTACTGCACTAGGATAACCATACTGCATGCAAGATCAGCTTAGTATTCACGACAATTATCAGTGTGACTATTGGTAGAGCTGCAGTTGTGATTATTGCTAATCACTGATGGCTACCAACTGACAACCTTACATAGCTGCTACATGTGTAGACTATCAGTAATTAAATACCATAATTTGGACATTGTCTTCAATGTCTGTCTTTGATTAAGATTTCTAGTGTGTCGATGTTGTTTTTTTCAAGATGTCATAATATGCAATTTTGTACACCAGTTTGGATTATCATCACTAGATGTGAAAACCTCGTATCAGTTTTCACCCCTTTATCTACACTTACAGTTTATCTAATTGCACTGGACACCTCTTTCCTGTTAGTGCTTTCGTTGGATTTTTTGTTGTTGTTGTTCTACATATTCTTCACTTGCTGACAATCATCAAATGACAGTAATGAAATTAACAGATGCAATCTTTAATTGCTTCATAAGTGATATATTTTCCATCTTCCTCAATAAAATGTTTAACAGTGTATATATATATTCTCTTTTCTACCATATTTTTTTTTTGCATTTTTACATAATTACAACATCACTAACTCATATTTTATCATTGTGCAAAAATGATTTTTAAAGTAATTCTCCCAATTCTTTGCATTCATACCCACAAAAAAAATTACCTGTAAGGTTTAAACACGCAAGTCCAAAAGCGATCTGTTCCAAACTGCTGTAATCTTCCATAAACAGGTATCTATCCAATACTTATCTGTCCAGACAAATGCCTTATCCCAGCTTGGTAGCGAACATCACCATGATGTCAAGATCCCACAAAACACAAAAAATTGGGAGAGCAGGACGGTTACCTTGCCTCCATACCCAGTTAGATAATACGGGTGATCACCCTTAATGAGTTCAACTCATACTGTACCCATATTCAAACTAGTTCAGTTCTCACCTTTTCTAGGGCAGTGAAATAATCATCCCTCTTTGCTCTCTGGAATTCAGATGTTTTTTGGCGTTCATGGATCCTAACAAACATCAATTTAGGTTGCTTTTCTTTGTATGAAGAACCTTCTTTCTCCCTTACTTCACAAGGAGGAATTTTAGCTAATAGTTCTTGCAAGTTACATTCCTTCAATACTTCTCCTCAGTACTCGGTTCCATCGTACATTACAGTATCTATAATATTGTCTCCTACTGTTATGGATTCAAGTGTCTGTCCATCTTGCAACAAGTCATGCCTTAATGCTGACACTCATAAAACCTGCACCTCTTGCTGAGAGAATGTTGCTCTTTCATTCTTTGCATCTAATGTGAGAAACGGAAAGGCATGACTTAGCATTCTCATGAGCTCAAGTTCAATATTCTGATTAACCTTCAATACAGTCCACCAGATTTTGGGCTAGAGTGTTTTGCCTCTTCTAGTTATGCCGATGCTGTAAGGGTAAATGAGATCCATGGGGATACGCTCCTCTTTCACCTCCCCGGCTTGGCACTCTTGACCCCTCAGCACTTTGTAACTGAAGGAAAGTGGCCAGTAAAATGTGTTTTTCCCAGCGAGGCTCAGTGTTGGACAGTTTACCACTGGGAGGTGATTCTACAGGGGTCCCTGCTGCAAAACAATGAGCCTCAGTGAACTCTGGCAGGGAGACTGGGCATCCTCTGATCATGACCATTCAGATATATTTTGTGACATGACTGATGACAGAGATGAATTGTTGTGATGATAATTTTGAGGGTTTTCTTACAAAAGCTACAGTAAACAATGTGTAGTTTGTTGTACAAAATACTACCCTCCCCTGATATTTTGAGCCTTCTTCTCCACCTCTATGAAAAGTGCGTGTAAAATCATCCTTTTTGAGGCACCACATGTGACAAAGTTTCCCACTCTCTTATCTCACGTAAAAAAAAAAAGTGCCACAGTTTAAAGTACTCTGAACCACACTACTGTCGGTTCCAGGTTTACTTTTTCAGGTGTGCACTAAGTTGAAGCTGTATACCAGTTGCCAGTTGCATAACATAAGCTTCATATCAACTTTGTCATGTGTATATGTGTATTGCTATATCAGCGTAACTCAAACCAAAGTTGACTTTGTAGGCTGCAATTCTGATACTGGATTTTGCCAATGTTGAGGTTTGGTGCCCAGATCATGCTTTGTGTTCTCTGCCCTTGACAAGACAAATTTGTATGGGATCACAGATTGGCTACAATGCTTATCCATTTCTGACACTACATTACATATCTTCTTGCTTGTGTTTCCCATTCTGCTAACAATATTTTGACCGAGTGTCACACACATGATTTTTTGACGAGTCGTTTGTATAGCCAGAGAGGATTTAATTTGCAGCGAGTGCTCCTCAGCTGTCAAGTTTGACAAGTTCAGCTACAAGCTCAACACAGATCGAGGTAATGGCATTGGAAGCAGTCAAGTCTGCTCTGTTCTGTCTCGGTCCCCGTCTGTTGATTGGGTATTGGCAGATTTAATCCCCCCTAGAGGGTAAGAATATTTTTTTCAATTTGTAGATTTGTTGTGGGACAATCGTAACCAACTGACAGTATTTACTTAAACATTTTCACTCAAAATTATCAGACTTTGTTATCTTGTGATTGTTTTTAGAAGTTGCTCAGTTCAGTATGCTCGTTCGTGTGTTTTTGCTAAGTTGTACGATTTTGGTCATTTCAATTTTACTTTTACTATCTCTTAATACTTTTGACACTGAATAGGTCGTAGATTGGGTTATTTATAGTGTTGTTCACTTTGTAGGGTTTTCAACTTGAGGCGTGGGTCCAACTGGCTGGGTGCACTGGGGGGGTATTCGTGCTGTCCTAGGCTTCTTCTCCCTGCTATGGACCTTGCTCCCATGTGTCCAGTTGTAGGAGTGGGACCAGCTGTTTTTGATCATGCTCTTCTGCGCCCATCTTAGAAACGTTATCATGAGGACTGCCATCAATGCAACCGCAACTGAGGTCAGACTGATAATCATCACCACACAAGGAGTGCATTTTTTTTTTATGAGTGTGTATGTGTGCAAGTTTACTCCAGTTTGGACAGCAACACACCTGACCAGTGACTGAAATTTTGATGGGATTTAATTCATATCCAGAAGGTCTCACCCGTTAATTTTCCTTGAAAATGTTAGAAATTCCTTTTTTTTTGTTCTTGTTTTGTGTCGTTAAGTAGAGTTATGACTTCTTTTTTCCAGCCTAACAGAGAGTGTGAGTCATTTTCATCTTTTTATTGTTTATCAAATGTACAGTCCTCACTAAATCCCTGTTCATGCTGTTATGCTGTAGGGTGATGTGAGTGAGTGATAGAAAGAATTGGTAGAAAACACATACAACCTACATGCCTTCATACATTCATTTGACAGATTTGACAAATCCAGCTACATGCATCCCTCGTTCCACTCTGTGACACTGAGTCTTTCTGGCGCAGTCTTCTCATTGTTATAAGAGCTATGTTATAAATAAAGGTAATTACAGCAAACTGACTGGACTGTGACATGGTATCCACAACACCTGTCTCACACTTTCCATTTTCCATTCTTCAGCCATCTTCCCTATTGTTAAGTCATGGTCCTTTACAACTTGGTGCCAATATTTCTCCCACTGACCATCCCTACTTCCTTTCAGTCTTTTGAATAGAGTAAGATACAGATGTCTAAACAAGTTACTATCACTGTTTGGGGTTTACAGGTACACATGTCTAAAAACCTTAAACACCAGAATCTGTGTTTTACAGACATGTATACTTGTCTTAATCAATCATAACCAATATTTTCATTTCAGATATACATAAGCTTGCATACCCCTACCAGCATTCAACACTTACCTGTACACATGGCTGAAAATCCTTATCAGTATTTGGAGTTTATGGGCATACTTACTTATAACAGTCATTACTAACATGTACGGTTGATTGGCACGTTTTCAAAATAATCATCATCAACAATATTTTACAGGCATGCTTGTCTAAAAGCTATTACCTGTATTTGGGGTCTGGACATAAATGTCTTAGTAGCAATCAGGGTTTACAGAAACACATGTCTGAAGTGATCAGTATAGGTACAAATGTTTGTGATTATCATTCCTAGCATTTCAGGCTTATACAGAAATGGCAATGTAAAGCATCTATTGATTTAATGACAAGAAAAGGGGAAAAAAAAAAATAAAAAGATGAAGTCTTATTTGACATGAACCAAAAATTTCAGATGAGATGAAGCTGACATTTTGCAGATTATAGTCATCGTGCCCATCATCATATGAACCACACTACTTTGAACAATGTCATGTGATCTACCCACCAAAACACACATCCATCCCACATTCTCCTTTCCACATAGGATCCACTCACTTGGAAACCTCCTCTGACCCCATTTTAATCAGTTGTTGCTGCAGGAAGACCAGCTGTTCCACAGTGAAAACGTTCAGCTCTGGGTAGTCCTTACGCTTCTGGTCCAAGTAGCTCAGCCACTGTCTGTGACAATGCTCCAGAAAGCCTGCCACTCCAGCAATGAACTCCTGCAAGAAGACAGACATATGATATTGTACCATAATCTTTGACTACCACAAATACACAAGACACTGACATTGTGCTCTACTGCTGTCAAGCGAAGCTGAAGCTACCTGTGAAATCCTCCGTCCTTGACGAAAAGCAAAGTGGGTAAACAAGGTTACCATACTTTAGAACTAGGAGAGAAGACTGTGAGATCCATGTAGCTCAATGTAAAGACTGGCAGAAAAAGGAAAGTTCAAAAAGAAGTTGGCATAGTAATGGGCAACATTATAATCTGGGAAATAATAGGACGAACATAACCTGACAGACTGGGGCTGGGATCAATAGAAGTAAAAACATGGTGAAAGGAAAAGGCAATGAGAGCTAAAGGAAAAATGGGAGAAGCCAAGAAAATCCAGAAGACAGACTAGCAATGCCAACAGAGGCAGTGGACAACATAAGAAAACATGTCCCTAAGACGTCTGAGCTTGAATTAAATGAGGCACATGGCACCTCCTAGTCTTAGGATCAGCTTCATCCTCAGATTTGTATATGATCTCCTGCCCTAAAACGTTAAATGGGGGAAATCAGATGACGCTACATGTCCACTCTCTCAAGACAAACAAACAGTGAAATAGGCCCTTGATCATGCAAAGAAGGCATAATCCTGGGACAATACACATGGAAAAATAACCAAGTGGTTAATGTGATCACACATGCAGTTATCACAGCAAGAGAAAACATTACAGTCACAGTCACGGTCTTGAACAGCTGTGACATCTGGAGCATGGAAGTGGGGTTACTGTCTGGAGCCAATGACTGGGTGTGCATAGCAAACTTTCAAGAACTGGAAAACCATCCACAGATCACCAGGAAGTGTGGCATGAGACCAGATATTGTACTCCAATCAAGTTCTTAACATTGATAATTCTGATTGAACTCACTGTGCCATTTGAAAGTAGAATGGATAAACACATACAAGACTGAGAAGTACACCAGTCTAACTTGCAGTTTGAGAGAGTGCGGCTTCTAAGCAAGACCAACAGCTGAAGCGAGGGGGGTTGTAGGCTCATAGCCTATGGTGTCACAAAAACAGCTTGCAATTCCTGGTAAGAAGAGGACCAAAACCCTAAGAGCAATGTCAGAGGCAGCTGCAAGGGTTCCAGTTAGACCTGGTCAAGGAATAACAAAAGTGAACTTACTTCACAAGGCTTAATTTCCCCAAATTAGAACAGGTGTCAAACAGCAATATGGGTCAGACATCCATCTAAAAGACAACCTATCAAGGAGGTGCAGGTTTGAATCCCAGACCAGGCAGTGGCAGGACAAAAGAACTGTTGATGGCAAATGGGCATCTGAGAGTCACGACTGATGCAGCTGGCACCCTCAGAGTGTACCGAGTTCAGGAGTGAAACACTTCCCGAGGGAGATTACTTTTCTGATGACTTTCTGCTCACCCTAGAGTTTCTCCTTACTCATAAATAAGGTAGAAAGAAACTCGTGGAGAGTGTGGCAGCAGAGAGTCCTCAGAAGAGAAGCCCCCTTCAAGCGAGTGTTTCGGCCCTTATCTCCTGACACTCTATGGGGGTTGGGCCACACCCGGTTCATGACTCCGGATGTCCCCCTCTGCTGCCCCTTTTTTTTCCCATCTTGGGATAAGCCATGGCTGGGATTCGAACCCATGCCCTTCTGGACATGCTCATTTCCACTTAATGACTCGCGCACTAACCACTGAGCCACAGGGACACCTGATATTTGTAGGAAAGTTAAGCCTTATGAAGTTCTCTTTTGTTCCTCCTTGACCAGATCCAACTTGAACACCTCTCTGCTGCTTCTGCCATTGCTTTCAGGGCTCTTGTTTTTTCCCTCCCTGCAACTGAGAGCTGTTTCATGAGGCTGTATGCAGACATTCCCACAAACCCCCTAGCTCCAATTTCTGCAGTGAGGACTTTGACCTGATAGCCTTCTCTCCTCAGGCTGTTTGCCAGATCAGCATACTTTTCAGTCTTGTAGATCTGAGCTGCCTCCATTCTGTTCTCATATGGCACCGTGAGCTAGATCATGATCAGCTGCTTGGTTGACTGAGAGTGTAATACTATGTCTGGTCTCATGCCACTCTTGCTGATAATCTCTGGGTGACTATTCCATTCTGGGAGGTCTGCTGTGCACTCCCAGTCATCTGCCCCGTCCAGCAGACTCTGCTGCATGTTCCGAGTGGCACTGTTGTTCTTGGCCATGATTCGCTGCCTCCTGCCGTGAAGAATGTTGCGGGTGTGCTTTTGGAGTCCTGATTTTCCCTTTTGTGGTGTTGGTACTAGCCCAGACTACTTGTACAATCTCTTTGAGCACTTGGTTGTGCCTCCATGTGTACCTTCCTTGAGCCAGGGCTACTTTACATGAGCTTAGGACATGCTTCACACTGTTTTTTTTTCATGGCAAAGGGGCATGAAGGATCGTCTGTTTTTCCCCCACTTCACCAGGTTTGCATTTGAGGCAGAAGGTCATATGCAGATCTGAGAATGAAGCTGATCCTGAGAGGGGCCATGTGCCAAATGTCATTCCAAGTGAGACTTCTTTGGAGTGCATTCTCCCACGTTGTCCATTGCCCTTGCTGGCTCTGCTGGACTGCTTTTTGGAGTCTTTGTTGGTCTTCTTCTTTTCTCATCTCCTGAATCATCATGTCTCTTTTGGCTTTTCCTTTGGCCTTTGACCACCATTCAATTTGGTCACCCCCAGTCCTTGTCTGTTGGTCTGTGTGTGTCCTGTTATTTCTCTGATCTTGAGACTTTCTTTTGCAGAATCCATCGCCTCTTGAACTTTCCATTTTCTGCCTGTCTTCAGCTGGGGCTTGATTGCTTCAACCACCTTGTCTCCTGAGTCCTCCAGCATGCTTTGAAGTCTGATCTTCCCTGCTTTATATTCCATTTCAGTGGTAGTTTCAGCTTTGCTTGGCGAGAGTATAGTGCTATGTCAGTCAGATAGGGTGGGACACCAAGCCATTTCCTTGTGAACTTGTTGATTTTGGATTCCATTGCCTCCACTATGCTGGTGCAAATGTCGTATATATCATCAAAGGCCATAGGAGCTTTGGTATCAGCATGAACTGCAGACACCAGACCTTGTATTTGCCAGGGAGCCCACACTGGTCAATGGTCTCCAAGCCTTCTTCCGACATCTGTTTGGTTTCTTTCGCTCTTCGTGTGTCTTTCAGCGTATCATCATACCATCTTCCAAGGCTCTTGACTGGCTCTTCTGTTACTGTTGGAATGGTCTGGTTGGCAACTGAAAGACCACAGATTCGGCCACTTTTCCTTTCCTCAGTGAGAGACTCCGTGATTTCTTTGGCTTGAACTTCATTCTGGAAGAGGCAACTATGTCGTCCAGCCTCTCCAGCGCGTGACGTGTCTCATCTTCTCTGGATGAAATGACTGTAGTGTCATCCATGAAGGCCTTGAGAGGGGGCATCTTGTATCCATCGCCAAGGTCTGTTTGTCTTGCGTTGCTTGTTGCTGCTTTCAAGATGACTTCCATTGCCAACACAAACAGTATTGGGGAAATGGCCCAGCCCATTGCAATGCCCACTTCCACGCTGATCCAATCTGTTGTGTACTCCTTGGTAATGAAGCGCATTGAGAAGCCATTGAAGTACTTCTTGAGCATGTCGCGGATGTTCTTTGGCACATGAGGAGAGAAGCATTATCAGTGACTGAAAAGGATCATCTTTCCTGTGAACTATGTGACCAAGTACCCACCAGCAAATATTCTTTCTTGGTGAAGTGTTGGCATAAATATTCACCTCCAGATCTTCTTTCAAACTGGAATGTATGACACAAATATATCATCTCCAGATCTCTTTCCTTGTTAGAGTATGTGACATGTGTGCGGCATACACATCAACCTCCAGACTTTTCTCTTTGCACTGTGTGACAAAAATACCCAACTCAAGATCTTTCTTGTTGCTGTGTATGACACAAATACCCACCTCCAGATCCTCTTTCTTTGTTGCTGTATGTGACACTAATACCCACCTCCAGATATTCTCTTTTGTTACTGTGTGTGGCACAAATACCCACCTCCAGATCTTCTTTCTTGTTGCAGTGTGTGACACAAATACGCACCTCCAGATCGTCTTTCTTGTTGCCGCGTGTGGTACAAAAACCTATCTCCAGATCTTCTTTCTTGTTGCATGGTGTGACACAAATACCCACCTCTATATGTTCTTTCTTGCGGTGCATGACACAAATATCAACCTACCTTCGCTGTGTGTGACACAAATACCCACCTCCAGATCTTCTTTCTTGTTGCAGCGTGACAAAAATACTCACCTCCAAATCTTTCTTGTTGCAAGGTACGACACAAACACCCACTTCCAGATCTTTCTTTGTTGCTGTGTGTGACACAAATACCCACCTCCAGTACTGTATGTGACACAAATACCCACCTCCAGATCTTCTTTCTTGTTGCAGTGTGTGACACAAATACCCACTCCAGATCTTTTTTCTTGTTGTTGCTGTGTGTGAGACACAAATACCCATCTCCAGGTCTTCTTTGTTGTTGAAGTGTATGACACAAATACCCACCTCCAGATTTTCTTTCTTATTGCAGCATGTGACACAAACACCCACCTTCAGACCTTTCTTGTGGCAGTGTGTGACACAAATATCCACCTCCAGATTTTTTGTTCTTGTTGCTGTGTGTGACACACAAACACCCACTTCCAGATCTTCTGTGTGACCCAAATACCCACCTCCAGATCTTCCTTCTCTCTAGAGCTCTGGCCAGGGGTACTGCGGTGGCCCTTCAGCTTGCCCTGGGAGGAGAACTCGGAGACACAGCAGACAGGCCGCTTGACATCACACAGGAACTCCACTGTCCAGTCCAGGAACAGCACACAGCCATCTTGGCACAGCTGGACGTAGGTCTTTCCCAAACGTATCAGGCTCTCCATGATCTGTCCACCGCAAAATCACATACATATGTGTGTGTGTGTGTGTGTGTGTGTGTGTGTGTGTGTGTGTGAGCCTGTCTGTCTGTCTATGTAGTTGTCTGTCAGTAAGAAAGAGTTCGAACTTGTGCAAAACTAATGAACTGTCCATATATTGTTTAATATATGCATGCGAGTAAAAGTGTATCTTCTGACTGCATGCATTCATCATTCATCAATTATTCTGGCTCATTAGCACATTAAAAATATGACTGCAGGCTAATTCATCGCTCAAAAATGTTACATATGCACATACAGTAAGATAAAACACTGCAAGAATCTGTGAAACCACATCAATGTAGATCTTTATAACAAAAAAATAACAAAATTTTACATCTGCATGCTTGGTTCTTGCTAAGCAGGTGGTTATCACCAAAGTATGTCACAGTGTTTCTAGGCAAAAAGCTGAAACACTTAGGTTAGTCCTAGATCAGATCTAAATTTTCATTTGCCCATGTAACCCAGACTATCTGTCCCACAGGGGAAAATAAAGATGAGTACTATTTTGTGCATTTTCTTCTGTTGCTTGTAATGTATGAAGAAGAAATATTTGTAAAAAAAAAAAAATCTACTGATCTGTTTTGCATTCTATATAAAATATGTCATACTTTACACTTTGTTTTGTATGTATATTTATATTTTGTTTTGAAGAACAAACAGGTTTACAAGCTGGAAGAAACACTACCAAACAGACCTTCAACCTTAATCTTTGTAATAAAACACCAGTAGACTTAGACTTTGACTTAGTCCTCTGAATTCCCTAGGGAAAAATAGGGCCGCAACCACACTCTTCCAGCGGACACGGTTTCGGGAGATCGTCTTCTTCAGCTCCGCCCATGTCATTCCAGCGGCCTTCACTTCTGCGTTGATACTCCTTTGCCATGTCTGTCTTGGTCTTCCCACTTTTCTTTTGCCCCGAGGGTTCCATTCAAGGGCTTGTCTTGCGATGTTGGATGGAGACTTTCCGAGGGTGTGCAATCCATCCCCACTTCCGTTTCTGATTTTTGATTCTACTGGAACTTGCTTGGTCTTGTTCCACAGTTCTGTGTTGGCAATAACATCTGGCCATCTGATGTTCACAATGTTTCACAGACATCTGTTGATAAATGTTTGGAGTTTGTGGGTGTTTGTCGTTGTTCGCCATGTTTCAGAACCATATAGAAGGACAGATTTCATATCTGAGTTGAAGATTCTGATCTTGTTGTGGAGTGAGAGGGCAGAGGAATTCCAGATAGGCCGTAGCATAATAAAGATGTGCCTGGCTTTATCGATGCAGCTCTTGATATCCTCATCTGTACCTCTATCTTTGCTGACCACACTGTCGAGGTAGACAAACTTGTCAACTTCAATGATGTCTTCCTGTTGTAGTCGTAGTGGGTCTTGTTGCTGGTTGTTAACTCTCATGGCTTCTGTTTTCTTTTTGTTGATTTGGAGGCCCATCTTTCCTGCTTCTTCTGCTACCCGGCATAGCTTCTCTTGTGTGTCTTGCTGTTTGTGGGAGAGAGGCTGATGTAATCGGCAAAGTCCAGGTCTTCCAGTTGCTTGATGAAAATCCACTGTTCCTGTCCTCTTGCCATCTGTAGACTGCCGCATTATCCAGTCAACAACCATCAGGAAAATTGTCAGCGATAGTGGACACCCCTGACGGACGCCGGTGTGTACAGTGAAGTGCTTCGTTAGCTTCCCGTCATGGATGATCTGGCAGCGTACAGGGGGGTCTGCCACTCCAGAGACTGCTTGATCGTAATTCTTACGGTGGCGATTTGGACCATGCATGATCTAAACACCAGTTGGATCTACACCATCTTCCCACTGACTTCAAAGAAGCATTTGACAAGGTCTGCCTTGCAGCCATAAGGGCAACCATGAGCATGTACGACATTAGTAGGGAGCTTGTCATGTCACAGAACAACGTTATGAAAGAGTAACCAGTGCTGTCTTCTACATCTGCAGACGAGGTAAATGGTTCCATGTAACTGTTAGCCTCAGATAAGGCTCAGATGTGCCCCCCCCCCCCCCCCCCCCCCCTATCTTCTTCAATATCTCTCTAGAGAGAATGACTGATGCACTAGAAGACCACCCCTGAACAATGAGTATTGGGGACAGGACTATCAACAGCTTACTCATAACCAATGGCATGGATGGTTTGTCTGAACATGAAGAAAAATTTGCCAACTAATAAAATTTGTAAATAAACCCTCTGCAGCATCATGGCATAGAAATCAGAGCTGAAAAGAGCAAACTGATGACTAACAACATGAAAGGATCAAAACAGACATCAAAGCAAGTGGTCAGAAACCCTGAGACAGTAAACAGCTTCAAATACCTGCAAGCATTTGTGGCAGAAAAATCTATAATGGAAAAAAAAAATCAACAACTCTCTCAAAACTCGAGATCATCTGTTACAACAAACATCTCTCTCAGTCCCAAAATGAGAATGATGTGCACACACAAACGATACATCTTTTTTTCCTCTATGCTTGTGAAATATGAAACTTGACAGAAGATCTACAAAGAAAAATGTAGGTATATGGAAATGACATGCTACCACAAAATACTGCACATCTCCTACTTAGCCCATACCGCCAATGAAGAAGTATGCAAAAGAATTAAGGCAGCCATTAGCCCCTCTGAAGACCTCTGACAACAGTCAAGAAAGGAATACTGAAATGGTGTCGTCCGTCAGATATGGGGAGTTTGTATTATACTCCCTGTTTGGCTAAGTATACTTACCATGTCAGACCATAGCATTAAAACGGCTGTCAGTCAGCTCTGTCAGGCCGAAGTTTTGTGGCAAATGCAGTCATAAGATAGTCACGTGACGCCCACCCTACTTCCGATTACGGAAGATGCCGAAGATTGTGTACCGTCCGTCATTCAACGAGGCCTGCGCGCAAGGCAACCCAGGGAACCTTGGCGCTAGCGGGGAAGGTAGGGCGGGCATTAGAGTCTGACATGGTAAGTATACTTAGCCAAACAGGGAGTATAATACAAACTCCCCATTTTGGCGTCGTATACTATACCATGTCAGACCATAGCAGAATTTAAAGGAATAGGAGGAGGGCCGAGCGCCCTAATAGTTCCTGGGTTAACTGTTATGGCTGCATTGGCCGCCACAAATGAAACCCCTTCAGAACCATCAGCCCTGGTCATGCGGATGTCCCTTAGATAAAAGTTTATGAAAGGGCTCTCCGAACGCCAGTAGGCTGCCTCCAGGAGATGGCGCACGGGGACAGAGTGCTGGAACGCTGTGGACGTGGCCAGCGCTCTGACCTCGTGGGCTCGAGGGGAAAGGGCTGGGAGGTCTTTGTGGGCCTGGGCATAGGCAGATTTGATAGTATTGGATAGCCACCTAGAAATCGAGCCCGCCGAGATGTCTTTCTTGCTGTTGGGGTAGATGGAATAAGGAGGCTTCTCTGAGAGGAACGCCTGGGGCGGGAACGCTCCAAGTAGTATCTGAGGCACTTAGAGGGACACAGGTCCATGTCCCCGCCGCCTTCGCTGCCCAAGATATCCGCTAGGGAGCGGATAAGCAGGGAAGGAGAGGACGTGCCTGGTTCCTGGTTCTTCGCTAAGAACCGGCAGGAACTTAAGCGAGACCGAGCCGTCTCTGTGAAAGGCGATGTCCCGAGGGTCACCACTGAGGGCATGAATCCCACTTCTTCTCCTGGCTGAGGCCAGGGAGAGAAGGAAGGTGGTCTTGAAGGAGAGAATGTCAAAGGGAAAGCGCGGAGGGGCTCGAAAGGGGGTTTTCTGAGGGATTCAAGAACCAGAAAGCGGTCCCACATGGGAGCGCGCCTAGGGGACTGAACTTGCCGTAGGGCCACCCCCCGAGATAGTTCTCTAAAGGAGAAAGTCATTGTCGAATGATGGGCCGCCCAGCTGTCGGATGGTGGTGCATATGGCCGATCTGTAGCCCTGAATGGAACTAGCCGAGGGCTTTCGAGAGGACGAAAGATGGGATAGGAAATTGCCTATCTGGATGATGGAGGGGAGGAGGTAGGGGACCGAGTTAGCCGTGCACCACGTGACCCATCTCTCCCATTGGTAATTGTAGAGGGACTCGGTGCTGGTCCTATGCGAGGCCAAGGCCAAGTCCCGTAATCACTGCGATGCCCCCGCTTCTGTCAGGGTATCTAGGACAGACCAGGGTCTGTCCGCGGGGGTGGCGGGGACCGGTGGTCGCAATTTGGTTGGCATATCAGCCAAGCGTGTAGGCAAAAGCATCTGGGGGTTGGAGTGAGGGAGGCCCGAGCGAGGTTGTCTGAGCAAGTCCCACCGAGGGGCTAGCTGGAGAGGGGAACGTGAGTTAGGACCCTGAGGTCTGGGAACCACAACTGGGCCGGCCACCACGGGGTTATAAGGATGAGTTTGGGTCTCTCCAGCCTGGCCTTCCTGATCACTTTGAGAAGTATTGGGAAGGGGAAAAGGGTGTATGCGATGAGTCCCGTCCCAGGGGAGGGAGAGCGCATCGACTGCGTACGCTCGGAGATCCAGGAACGGGAGAGACATACATGGGAAGGCGATGGTTGAAGCGGGTCGCCAAGAGGTCGACCATGGGCTTGAACCAGTGCTCCCATAGTGTGGTTAGCGTCAGCTTGTTCAGGGTCCACTCTGTGTGCAGAAGGGTCCCTGAGCGGCTGAGAGAGTCTGCCAGGATGTTGCGTGTCCCCGCTAAATGTCTCGCACGGAGGGTGGTTCCCCGTGCGTGGCACCAGCGAAGGAGGGCCTCTGTCCGTAGGAGAGGCCGATGGAGTGAGCCCCCCCCCCCCCCTTGTTGATGTAATGGGCTACCAATGTGTTGTCCGTGAGGAGGAGAACCAGTTGGGCGAGATGAGGTATTGGAAGTGGAGGAAGGCCAGCCTGACCGCTTCCAATTCTAATATCTTGATGTGGAGGCATGCCATCTGTGCGTCCCACACCCCCGAGGCATGACTGTCCCCCAAGTGGGCCCCCCAGCCCGAGTTGGAGGCGTCCGTGTACAGATTGAGGGACTGAGTTGGGAGAGAGATGGGAACGCCGGTGGTCAAAGTGGACGGATTGAGTCATTCGTCCGTGGCGCCAGAGAACCAGTGGCCGAGGGGAATGGTCAGGTCCCAGCGGTCCGAGGTCTGGGACCGACGACGACGGAACTCCCTCTGCAGCTGGGTTTGGGGACCCGACCTAGCGGATGAGGGCTGAAAGGGACGTCAGATCTTTTAATCTCCAGCTCACCAAAAACCATCTTGCCAGGCACTGTGCAAAAAAAAAAAAAAAAAAACACACACACACACACACACCAGAAGAGGCAGACAAATAAAGTGGTGGGAAGATGACATCCATGAAAGGATGGAACTGCCCTTTGGTGAATCTCAGTGACTGGCTGAGGAGAGAAAAGGATGGAAGATGATATTAGTTCAAGTGATGCATGATAATTGTTAATTTAATAGTGTCCTAACAACCCTCAGAACTGATGTTTGTGATGCATTTTTCAAACAAAAATGTCTAGGGTATTTCACTTCTGTAAATATGCATAATATATCAGATGTGGGTCTGAACATACTCACATGGATGATAAGTTGAGTGTAAAGTTCTTTTTCTTTTTGTTTACAAGTTTTTTAACAACTGGCAATGAAGAGACATTAATAAACCACTAAACTGAACTAAACTGAGCCTTGTGGCTTAATTTATAACACTGATGTTTTATGTACGATAAATAATAAAATAAAAAGTAAGTTTTCCTGTCTTACCCCAATTCTACTCTCAGTAATTGATACCAAAATATCACATTGTACTGTAAATCAGATTGTGTGAGAAATACAATAATGCAAAGTAACATGGACATTTAAAACCAGTCTGTAATGAAGACAGAACAAAAAAAAAATAACAGTCTATAATAATGACACAACAGAACAGTCTATACTGAAGATACAACAGAACAGTGTGTACTAAATACTGAACAGAACAGTTTGTAACAGAGAAGCAACAACAAAACAGTCTTTAAAGGAGTGACAACAAAATGGTCTGCAATGTAGACACAACAGAACAGTCTGCAATGATCTATGATGACACAAAAGAACAGTCTATGATGAAGACACAACAGAGCAGTCTGTAAAGAAACACAACGGATCAGTCTGTAATGATGACACAACAGAACTGTCTGTAATGATGACACAACAGAACAGTCTGTAATGATGGCACAACAGAACAGTCTGTAATGAAGGCACAACAGAACAGTCTGTAATGATGACACAACAGAACAGTCTGTAATGAAGGCACAACAGAACAGTCTGTAATGAAGGCACAACAGAACAGTCTGTAATGAAGGCACAACAGAACAGTCTGTAATGAAGGCACAACAGAACAGTCTGTAATGAAGGCACAACAGAACAGTCTGTAATGATGGCACAACAGAACAGTCTGTAATGATGACACAACAGAACAGTCTGTCATGAAGGCACAACAGAACAGTCTGTAATGAAGCACACACAGAACAGTCTGTCATGAAGGCACAACAGAACAGTCTGTAATGATGACACAACAGATCAGTCTGTAATGAAGGCACAACAGAACAGTCTGTAATGATGACACAACAGAACAGTCTGTAATGATGACACAACAGAACAGTCTGTAATGATGACACAACAGAACAGTCTGTCATGAAGGCACAACATGGCAGTCTGTCATGAAGACACAGCAGAACCCTCTGTTATCAAGACATAACACAGAACAGTGTGTTATGAGAGAGAACACAGAACAGTCTGTGTAATGATGACACAACAGAACAGTCTGTAATGAAGGCACAACATGGCAGTCTGTCATGAAGACACAGCAGAACCCTCTGTTATCAAGACATAACACAGAACAGTGTGTTATGAAGAGAGAACACAGAACAGTCTGATATGAAGACACAACATGGCGCAATCTGTTATGAAGAGAGAACACAGAACAGTCTGTTATGAAGATGCAACATAGAATAGTCAGTTATGAACAGAGAACACAGAACAGTCTGTAATGAAGACGCAACTCAGAACAGTGTGTAATAAAGACACACAAAACAATCTATAATCAAGACACAACAGTGTGTAAAGATGGTACAAAATATGAATCTGTCAAGAAGAAACAACAGAACAGTCTGTTTTAAAGACACAACACAAAACAGTCTGTAAAGAAGACACAATAGAAAATCTGCTATGAAGACACAACATGGAACAGTCTGTTATGAACAGAGAACATAGTACAGTCTGTTATGAAGACACAAAACAGAGCAGTCTGTAAAAAAAAAGATTCAGTGGAGAACAGTCTGTAATTAAGACAAAACAGAAGAATGTGATATGAAGACACACAACATAGAACAATCTGTTACGAAGAGAGAACACAGAACCATCTGTTATGAAAACACAAAACAGAACAGTCTGTAAAAAGATTCAGTGAAGAACAGTCTGTAATGAAGACAAAACAGAAGAATCTGATATGAAGACACAACAGAAGCCGTATGCAATGAAACATAACAGAAGAGTCTTTAATGAAGACACAACAAAAAAGTCTCTGATGGAGACAAAACAGAATAGTGTTTAATAATGAAGAAACAATAGAACGGTCTGTAATAAAGACACAATAGAGAACTGTCTATCATGAAGACACAACAGTCTGTTAAGAACAATCTGTAATAGAGACACAAGAAACGTCTGTAAATGAATATAACAATCCCTACTGGACACATGACAGAACAATCTGTAATGGAGACAACAGAACAGTTGGCACTGAATACACAACTGAACAGTCTAAAAAATCAAGATACAACAGAACAGTTGTTATGAAGAAACAACTGAACAGTCTGTAATGAAGGTATGACATGAAAGTCTGTTATGAAGACACAACAGAGCAGTGTAATGAAGACACAGTATGACGCTTTGTTATGAAGACATAACATAGAACAATCTGTACTGCAGATTCAATAGAAAAGTCTGTATGAAGATACAACAGAGAGTACACACATGTACAGTCTGAAGAGACCAGGAAAAACAGTCTTTATGGAGATACAACAAGGAACAGTATGTAACAAAAGCACAGCAGACAGCAGTCTGTTTCTCTAATTCAGCAGATGATAGATCAACACTGTCAAAGGTAAAGAGGACATCAAACAGACCAATCAGCCAGCCAACCACGTGATGTCATTGTGGTGATGACAATAAAACAAAGAGCAATTTGTCATGAAAACATGACAGGGTACAAAAATCCCTCCCAAATGAGTACATCTGAGGCTGTCAACACAGCTGATAATACAGAAATCACGACAGAACTGACTGACCGATCAACCAGTCAAACTGATCAAAAACATTGTAGGATGAGAGTGCAAACAGCACTGACCGTGATGAAGCGATCCACGCTCTCCTTCCCTTTCTCTGCCTCTCCAGCCCACCAGCATCAGACGACTCTGGAGGTCCAGCAACTCTTCGTATGTGTACTTGCGAGGAGGGGTGGCTTTCTCTATGTCCTCACTTGTCAAACTGTTGAGGTCTATGTCTTCTGAGACTTTCAGCTGAATCACACTGGGCAGAGTCTGAAATTTAAGAATCAGTTCTTCAGTATATTACATTCTTTTGAGACAGAACTGGAAGTGTGTGGTAAAATATTTTCTGGACTTTTTGCCAGGCTTAAATTTCATAAGCTGACCATCAAATCTGTTGGATTTAACCAGTTACTGAAATACAGTGGGTAATGTCATGGACTGCGGCAGATGGTGATATGCGCAGGAACCAAGGGACAGCAGCCAGTCAAGAAGACACAGAGACGACGTGGAGTTTTTCTCCTTTTATTGCCCTTCCATGATAAGTTCAACCCAGGCACACTGCCCTGGGAACTCTTCTCTCTCTCTCTTAGCACTCAGCGCACTGAGCACTCTCACGCGCCGATCGCTCACTCGCGGGACACACTCTGGGACAACACTCTCCTCTGGGGAACACACTGATGGGGAACACTGATCTCACTCACGCCGCGCCTCACTTATATACAGCTTTACTGGACCGCAAAGCCAGCAACGCAGCGCCGCAGGCAAAGTGAGCCTCGTGAGACAGCAATGATAAAATTTGTGCTATCTGTCGCAGCTTCTGCGTTGTCTAGCTCGCCGTACAGTCAAAGTATCCAAACATATTAGACATCGATGAAAACCTCAGAACCCAAAGAATAAACGTAATCAATCATATCTGACAATTTGTGGCTGTGTAAAGTTATTGGCAATTAAAGTCCGAGAATGAAACCACTTTTAACGGTTTTACGTCATATTTTCCCTTATTTCGATGACAAAAGCAAACTGCCTGAAATAATTTTGTAATGACTGAAAAGCTGGCACTTCGCGCTCTTTTTATACATACAAATTTCATTATCCAAGATGCCGTCTAAGTGGAGAACTTTGTGTTTAAAATTTGATGGAAAACACAACTTGCCTTATCGTCACATGGCCGTCGCCATGTGCTTTTAACACGACTTTCGATAAAATGTTATTCCGTTGGAATGGTTAATCGGATGATAATTTTTATATATTTTCGGTTGCTTCTACCATAGAAACGAAGTTACTAAAAAGATTTCGATAGGAAAGTCCGAATTTCATAAAACAACAATTTAGATCAGAACGCCCGACAATGAACAAAGAAGGCGACTCGCTCAAGAGACCGGCGCCGTCAGTCATTTCGTATAGTCGCATGCTTGTACAGAAAAGATCATAGCCATGCGATATACGAAATGAGAGCTTATGGACTTTACTTTCAATGCGCATTCATGGATTCTTTGGATTCTCTCATACTTTTTGTGAAATCAAGAATTATTTACGGTTTGTTCGTCGAACAATTCAAAATGGCGCCAAGATTAATTCGGTCGAAATACCAGTTTTAGGGAAAAATATGGGCTTCTCAGTTCAACATGATTGAAACGAATAGAATACGTAATTTTTGTGACTTCGGCGATGTATACACACAACTATGTAGGTTCTGAGGTATTCATGATTTAAGGAATTTACACAATAAAAAATGAGATTCCACCAAGGGAGGTAAGGGGGAAGATAACTCATGAACAAAACATCTCGTGTACGACGGGTGACCAAGAAACATGTACCGTTAGCACCCGGCTACATTGTAAGATGTATGATAAATCTGTGGCTCTGCAAACTCAGATTTGATTTCCTTTCCACATATATGCCTGTTGTCACACACCCATGTTTGTGCACATACACACTTGCACTCACAAACACAGTATGCTTACTTCGTACGCAACGCACAATCACTCCATTCACCCAAAGGAGCACTATCACCACAAAATTAAGTTTTCTATAAAACGCTCCCTTTACTCAACAATAAAGAAAAGGGTCTTAATTCTTCTTTTCACTTCAGTACGTTTTTCCAACAATTATTTCTTCTCTTCACAAGATATTTCCCCACATATAAACAATAATACAATATTCAAAGTTTTATCAAGAATCAAACACACTCACACACATGTTACACTATCAGTTCGTTTATATAAAAAATAGTTGCAGTAAAGACAAGTCATCTTCTTGACTTGTCGAGGAGCTTCGTGCACTTGGCTGTACCACCTCTGGACCACCACAGTCTGGATCCTCACTAGACTGGTACACCTTAGTCGGGAACACCACTGGACGCTGAGGGATTCTGTAACGAAACCCTAGGTCCAGGGTTAACCTCTAAAATGAATTTTATTTATTTTTTCTCTTTCTCTCTTTTATTATTCATAGCTCCTTTTTAACTCCTTTCACATTCACTCCAAAATCAAAATAGAATACTCACATGAGTCTTGTTCCGCCAACCTATTCCTACCTACAGTTGGGGTACAGAAAGAAATCTTTATACAACAATATTTTATTTATTTATTTTTTCAATCTTCTTTTCTTTTCGCGTTCAACGTTCATCTTTCTCTTTTTCCCAAATAGCGCAATATCCTCAAATCTAATCATCAAACTTCTGTTATCATTACAATTACACCTTTAATGTAATTGCTTTAACCAGTTTACAACCCCAACTGGTACTCACCTTCTAGGGAAAAAGCGACAAGCCTACCCTAGTAGACTTCCAGTCTACATCTACACTCTATACTTGGGTGAAACTTGCCACACCAGGCATCTTACACCCACCAAGGGTTAAGCACACCCAAACCAGGGTTGCATCGGACAAACCAGTCCAACCATGTAGCACACCCAACCCAGGGTTGCATAGGACAATCCTAGTCCTGACTATATTAAAACCCACGAGGGTTACAATTGGACATCCTCCTATGTCCGTGTCCAGAGCTCCTCTGAAGTAACAATAATCTTCCACCCTTCCTCACATTGGGTGAACACACTTCACAATCCACTCAGCTAAGTCCCATGCTAAGAAATTTTTTAGAAAAACACAAAAATCATGCCTATGATTTTCATTTGCTTATATTCAGAAGATATATTGAAGATAACTACATAAAAGTATATATCAAATGAAAGGAAATTGAATGAAGAATCTGTTTGTAACAATAACATAATGAAATGATATGCTAGAATGACACATGAACTCCTTGAAATGCAATATAAAAAAATGAAAAAAAAAATCAATCATGATGTTATTAGGTGATGCTGGAGCTCACAGCAGTTCATAGCACATTTTGTATTGAAGATTTACAGTGTACAATGATCCAGGAAGCAGTGTCCAGCCACAACATAGCACAGTCTAGCCACACAAAGAATGAAAGGCATTTTTATCTCCCAGTTTTTGTCGCCTGTAGAATTCAGAAAAACACAAAAATCACGCCTATGATTTTCATTTGCTTATAGTTCAGAAGATATGAAGATAGCTACATAAAAGTTATATCAAATGAAAGGAAAATGAATGAAAAATCTGATTGTAACAAAAATATAATGAAATGGTATGCCAGAATGTCACATGAACTCCTTGAAAACGCATATAAAGAAATGAAGATGTCAATCATGATATAATCAGATGATGCTGACCTCACAGCAGTTTGTAGCACACTTTGTGTTGGAGTTTATACAGTGTACAAAGACCCAGGAAGCAGTGTCCAGCCACACCATAGCACAGCCTAGCCACACAAAGAACGAAAGGCGTGTATCTCCCAGTTTCTATCGCCAATAGAAACGCTGAGTGTGACAGTTCTGGAAACAGTCTTCCAAACACAATCCTGGTTTGCTAGGGCAGTCTGGGCAGTAATACCTGGTGTCTTTCCTCTGCCCTTTCTTCCAGCAGACACAGCACCTCCTTGATGGCCACGCTTTATTTTGGGTAGGGGGCAGCACACTGATGAAGTGTTGAGCACAACCTTTACAGCATGGTCGTCCTCAGCATTAGCTGGATCTTTGTTGCCAAAAATCATCTCATTGATGACTTCTTTCTGGAAATCAAGTAAGGAGCTGCTGTTTCCATCCTTCCTGAACAAAATGTGTGCATTCAGCATGACAATTGTGTTGCTACGTACTCTTCTGCGCGTACTTGTTAGTCTGAATCCTGAAATGTTGGATCAGGTCACTGCTGTATGAACTGAAAATTGAAATAACCAGCAGCAGTAAAGTTGGTGGTGTCCACCTGAATCCCTTCATCAGCAGTAAAATCAGGAATGTCAGGTTCAAAATTGTCGGGCACAATCCAGACACGCTGATCCTGGCCCCCCCCCCCCCCTGTCGATGACCAGGCTGCCGTCCTCTACCTCGAGCACCACAACCTCCTCCCTCTCCGTCATCTTCCTCTTGCTCCCCTTCCTCTTCCAGCAGGTCCAGCAACAGCAGGCCCAGCAACAGCAGGTCCAGCACCAGCAGGTCCAGCAACAGGCCCAGCACCAGCAGGTCCAGGCTGAACATCATCACCATGCTGCATCAGCCTAGCTGTAACACATTGAAAGCAAGAGTTCAATTTTCCACAGAAATATTTCATGAAATAAAAAAAATGTAACACAAACAAACACACACACACACACACACACACACACACACACACACACACACACACACACACATACACACAAATATACACACACACATGAACACACACACACACATAATCGTAAACAAGCCACGCCTCCTTCTGTAAGTCCAGCAGAACTCAAATAAACAGCACATAAAATCATTTCAAAATGATAACAAATTTTTGCATCTACTCTTGCTTTCACTAGTTTCAGTTTATGAAAATATTCACAAACACATACACACTATAAGCAAACAAACATACACAAAACTGGAAATTGGGTCATTAGCATGCCACGCCCCCCCCTTTCATTTTCATCAAGCAAACACTGCAAACAATCCACGAGTTATGCTTTTGAACTAGTCACTTCACTGCAACATTGTTTAGATCAGTATTATTTATCACTGTGTACTTTCAGTTTTCTAGAAAAAGTATCATCAACACACACACACACACACACACACACACTTACACACACGCACACATTTGCCCCTACTTCCACCCTGCCCCTCACACGAACACACACACAGGCCATAGGGAAGAGTTGGGCACACATTGATAAGAAACACTTGTAAACCACAAGCAAATCAAAACACTCGCAGCATGAGTGAGAGCGAGCGAGTGACCGACACTGGCACATGAGCCCAATGCCTTGAAAGTCGGTCAAGCACACTGGTCATTGATGACTGGCTCGCTCGCTGACGCGGCCCCGGTCAACGGTATAGACGTACAATACACACACTTGGTTGATCTATTCATAGTTATACTGAGAATTAAAGCAACATCATTATGTTATAAAACTGAATGAATCTTTCAAATGCACTCACCTGCATCTTGAATTATTGAATCTCCGTGCTCTGAGTCTCACTCAGATGATGAGTCATTCAACAAAGCTTCTTCCACTTCCAGATCAAACTCTGGGTCGATAGCATCAACTTCACGAAGTTCGATGCCAGCTGGATCAAAATCTTAATTTCCACTTTCTTCATCTTGGTAAATTTCGTCAATAACCTCTACAACTGTAGAGCTTCGTTGTAGGGCAGCCATGGCTTCGAAAAGTGAAAGTACGACTTCAAAGTACCTTGCTGATCGATCGTCATAAATTATGTAAATGAACCAATTATCTTGAACAAATGGTACACAAAAAGCAAAGAGTGGTCAAGGGAGTTTATCAAATCATAAACAAAGGGATTTTTGGCAATGCTGGATGAAACAGAAAGACTGTTGAATCATGACGAACAGCGTTCGTCAACTACGCATTGCAGATGGCACTTTTCATGACAAATGCTGTACGTCAACAGCGCAGTGAAGAGGTTAAACTAAAATAAAATGCTGCATAATGTTATTATCTCTTTAGTTACAATTATAGGGTCATCTCAAATGTCGGTCTCCTTAAAAAGGATATTACTCCTGCAAAAGTGTAAAGTTTTAGAGACCTTCTTGAGAAGGCCAACCAGCAGGACAGAGGGTTTATACAATGTCAAGTCAGGTAATTATATAAAAAAAGTAAAAAAGCAAATACACTGTTCTCCATTACTCACATACTGCTATCCAGCTGGTAAAAAAGAAAGAGACGTTACCCTTTTACTTCATGAGAAAATGCTTGATGTGTTGCCAAGCTAAGTGAGGAAATATAGTTGAATATCCCCTTGTATATGACAACTCACATTGACTCATATTGTAGATCAAGTGAAAAAATAAAAATAAAAATGAGTACATAAATGACTTGGAAGGTTAGAAAAGCAAAGAAGAAGCAAGGAGTGGGAACTGGGGGTGGGGGTATGGGAAAAAAGGAAGACAAAACAGGAATGAAATGAGAAAAAAAAATTCTGTCCCAGCTCCAAGAAAGCATATATAGCCAGAACCCATTGATCTGAAATTTTCAAAAAGGAGGAGGTGGAGTGTTCCACCTGGTGGCAAAAATTGAAAAGGGTCTGTCCCATAACTAACAAGCAAGATTTCCTTATTGGGACTGCACTCTGAGAAATGGATCAGTTGATTCCATAACAGAGTTTGCCACTGGCCAGGTACCATGGATTAACTCACAGGCTGCAGGCCAGGTGATGGGTCCAATAAACAGCATTTATATATGAGCCATTTCTGACCATGGTCTGCCTCTATCTAACATTCAGTGTGTCATGGGGCCCAGTTGAAAAACTGGAACCACTCAGTCAAGTTTCATACACTTCATGGTCTTGTCTTCTACAGTGTTACTTAAATGTCCTTGCCAATACCGCAGGTGTGTGCACATAGATAACAAACTCTCAATTCTATCCAAATCTTAAACAGTTTTTACCATGTGCAATGGTGACCGTAAGCATAAACACTTTTGTGCCAACTACACACAGGACACTCTTTTTAAATCTGCTCATATCTTTTAAAGGTGAAGAAGCACTGTGGTAAATTCCATGTGATGTAACACTCACTACAATAACATTCTTAAAGAATGTTTCGATTTACAAGACATCAAACATGAATACTGTACAGCAAACTCCACGTAAACCTTGTTCAAAGATGTCCCACTTGATGATTTTTTAGTTCTTGAAAGAATTAAGTGCTCCCCATCTAATCTAAGGTTTGAGGGAGAAAGGATTTGATAGCAATGTCACAGTGTTTTTAGAAAATCCGTTTTAACAGATCACAGATGCGCCTACCTCTGTGTGTGTGTGTGTGTGTGTGTGTGTGTGTGTGTGTGTTGTTGTTGTGTTGTTATTCTGTTTAAAGACTGATCACTAAAAGTGATATTAGACGGTGGGGAAGGATGGAGGAAAAGGGAAGGGATGGGGAGAGAGGGAGGAAGCTGACTGCATGTAAAAGTTCGATATGAACATACGTGTGCTTGTTGGTACTTGCATGACTGTGTACAAGTGTTTAAGATATAATTATTGCATAGGGAAAACGGGTAAAAGTATTACATTATTATCAATCAATGAGGATCAAAGCTATGAACATATAAAAATCAATGAAAATCTACCAAATATGAAATAAACGATAACACATTAATCCTTCAACATCAAAGTAGCAAATAACACACTAAAAAAGCAACAGCCAACACTTACATTTGCATGTCTTTTGAAAAAAAAAGTATACATATATATATATATATATATACATATATGAAGAATGTGTGTGTGCATGTGTGTCCGTGTGTGTGTGTGTGTGTGTGTGTGTGTGTGTGTGTGTGTGTGTGTTTGTCCCCTACAGGCTAACATATGAATCAAAAATCATATTTGGACATTTCTTGGATTATTTTGGAAATGAACAGCCTGTTCCAAAGACACTGTGTTTCCCTGTATGTATATATGTACACACACACACACACACACACACACACACACACACACAAGACATCTGCTTGTGTCAATTTGGATGAAAAAAGGATACTTTTTTATGGTTCTAGAAGATGAAAGATGATGGTGGGAAATTTGATGTTTTTAACCAAACGCAAACTAACTTAATGTTTGTAACTAGTTCTGTACGCTTCATGTCCTAACTCCAAACAGCTTCTTTTTAGCGATTTTTTTTTTTACTAACCCTTACAAATGGGCCAATTCAGTGGGAAGGTAGAGGGAAAAAAACTGACAGTCCTGATGGAGTTTGTCAATGGACAACAATCATACTCTTACCATTTTTGCCTTGCATCCTTGTCCAATGCGAAAAAACACCTCGTTCACTGATGCTGCTGACTTGAGACAGACATGTTTTCTCCACTGAGCCAAGGGACTTCTCAACATCTTTGAACCAGTCAAGAAACCGGCTGGAATCTTTCTGCAATTACAGCACAAAAATGAAAAAAAAAAACCAAACAAACAAACAAACCAAATATATGATAAGCATATAGAAAAAAATGTGAGTCAGAAATTTATCTGTTTATCTAGAACAATTAGTACACCCACTTATTCTGTTGTATGTATCTGCTTGTGAAATGAAATCAACAACAGCACTTGCCAGTTTGGCTGGAAGTGAGGGGTCAGCAGCAACATTGGCAAAGACCAGCCTGCACTGCTTCAACAAGTGGCGACATCCTTCACCTGTCTCCATGAAGATCAGTGGAGCATACCCAATGGTTGCTGCATAGAAGTAATCAACCTGGGCGATGGCCCACGGCTCTTCTCCAGCAGAGATGAAAGCCAGATCCACAAACACGTTGAGTTCTTTCACTCCATCTGGTGAATTGTAAGAGTAAACAATCCCACATCTTAGTTTTTCATGTTTCATAAAAATTAAAGGCAAGTTATACTATGGGGAGCCATGTAATAAAATCTGTACACCCGTGTATATATCTGCCAGTATATCTGCTAAAAATAAAGTGCTGCACCAGTTTTCTATTGGATTAGTCTGAGACTTTGAAAATGAAAAATCATTTTGGTATTATGTTTGTTCCTGGTAACAACTTCCTGAAGAAGTTTTCTATGTCGCTATTCATACTGGTGTAATCTGACAAGCAAACCCTACTCTCGTCTTGGCCTGTCCATGACAACTGTCATTCTTGGTGCCTTTTTGTCTGCAATCATCAATGTTGATATGGCTGACAATGTTTCATGGGGGATACCTGCATCCATTCAAAATAATTGACAGTTCTGATCATTATCATACTGCATCTTTGATCATTCTTTGTATGGACATGATAAACTTAACTTTTTTATTTCATTGTAATCATTCTGATTTTTCTGAACTGAAGAACAAATAATGTTTCATGGGGGATATCTGCATCCATTTAAAATAATTGACAGTTCTGATCATAATCATACTGCATCTTTGATCATTCTTTGTATGGACATGATAAACTTAACTTTCTGATTTCATTGTAATCGTTCTAATTTTTCTGAACTGAAGAACAAATTAATCACACATGTGATGTTAAAACAACTTAAAATTTAATCTGAAATTCAAGAAAGGTAGGTACTCAGCAATTCATTCCTTTATGAAGATATCATTTAATACATCTACACCTGCTTATCAGAACTGGTTTCTTTTATGTTCTTTGCACAGCCATGAGGAAATGTGTGCAAAGGGTTTCCTTCTTCATTCTTACTGAATATAAACAAAATGTGTATCAATTTCCAGTTTTATTCTATGTATTTTTCCTGGGTGCTTACCTAATACATGATTATCTGCAAATATGATTAGTGCACTGATCAAAAAGAGCTTTGAAAAGGCCTTGTATGTGGTCAGGTGGACTAGAATAAAACCAAAACTGAACTAATCAGCAAATTTGACAGTGTCCATTTCTATTATCTGAGCTTTAAAAAGTAGAATGTTCAACATACAGTACAAAATCCACTATTCAAAGTACAGACAAATATTTCTTAAGATTAATGTAACAAACTTTAATATCTACCCTTTTAATGCCTACCAATGCATGAATGACAAAATTCAATATTATGGTGTTTTCACCCATGACATTTCACCTTAGATCAACAAAGGGAGACAACTGAAAAAAAGTACTAGAAGCAAAGCTATACACATGCCTTTGGAATGGAAATAGATTACAAAATGAGTACTAGTTACAAGGCACACACATTCAACTAAGAATTACAATTACAGGAATATACTTCACATACGCACACAAGATCTAACATGATGAAGCACAGAAGTGACAGCGCTTTTTTACAATGAGTATGCTAAAGAAAAAGATGATCAGTAGAGACTGTGACTAACTACCTTTCATTTTTTCTTGCAGCCAGCAAACAAACTCAAGGCAGCGTGGTTCCAGAAAATCTTCCATACACTTAATATCTTGGGGAGAAACATCCTGCAGTTGTGTACACAGACGCAATATAGATTGGTCAACTTTCCGTATGGGCAGGTTCCTGTCTTGGCTCTGAAAAATACATTCTATCATTACAAACAAGGTTAAAGTTCTAAGTATTGCTCTTTGATTCCAGAGCTTTTTTTTAAGAACGCAATATAGAGATTGGTCAACTTTCCGTATGGGCAGGTTCCTGTCTTGGCTCTGAAAAATACATTCTATCATTACAAACAGGTTAAAGTTCTAAGTATTGCTCTTTGATTCCAGAGCTTTTTTTTTAAGAATTCAGTGGCATACGCTGGAGTTTCAGTAGTTTTTAGTTAAATCCAGCGACAAAATGAATGGCACTGAACATCTTCCATCAAGGCAGACCTTTAAACCTCGCTTGCTTGATTTTTTTTTTTTTTTGTGCTGTGACTGTTGTTAAGTACTTTGAAAGTGCAAAACAGCTGCACAAATCTGGTGAAAGGATTGTGATTTGTTTCCACTTTCCTTTTGCTACAAAGTCGCAGATTTGCTCATGACATTTCGGAGGAACCTCACCGATTCAGTGACATGCAGTATAGCCTTCCTTGTGTCGGTTACATTCCCCGAGATCTTCATTGCTTTTGTGAGCTTTTCTAGATATGGTTGTCACTGACTCCCAGAAACACATCATCTCAGAGTTTGGCAACTGATCCAGCTGCAGCTACCCCCCCCCCCCCCCCCCTTCTCTTTTCTCTCTGAGTATTGATATCATTCACCTTGGAAAATATTCCTAAAGCTTATCTTTTATCTGTAGAATTGGGAAAGTCTTCCATTTGGGATTCTCCGAGAAGCCTTTCTTATATACTCCCACACTCTCTCTAGACAATTTGTGAGTTGCCAAACTATTGGATGTTTCTAGACAGCCAGAATGTTTTTCTTTTGAATCATAGAAATTATAATGCAAAGACTAATGAAACACAAAAAGAAAAATAAATTTAGAAAAGTACTGAAATCACTGTGTGGGCAGGGATTTTAATGCAGTGTTGGCAGAAATGAGAAGAACATTGAGACAGTGTCAACATTGTCAGAAATCGTGTTGAACTGCCATTCTGGAAACTGCTATTAAATGGAATTTGTTACCTACTGTTTTGCATTTGTCACCTACTGTTTTAAGTCATCAGTGTCACCATTAACGATAAAACAAAAATCAGAAATATTTAATTATCACAAAGTACTTCATAAGTGCACAATACATGTTTCCTGTTTGATTATAGATAACATACGGGGCACATCCCTGTGCTAGAGATTTCTACAGCATGCACAGAGTCAGGTGAAACTTTTACATCCCAAACCATATCTCATCAAAAGTCAACTACACAGAAGAAAGTGAGAAATCATGAATGCATACCCAGTGTGAGAATAACATGTTAAAAGACACTCACCAACTTGCATATGTCCTGGATGTCCTCGAAGTCTCCTGAGATGTTGACTGCCTCCCTCACCTTCAGCAGCACAGTGGCAGCTTTCACATGTCCTGGATGGAGTGAAGCAGGAAAACTGCTTGATCCTCTCGTTTACCCACCGGCCTGGGTCATTGTGGGTACTCAGCTTGGGCAGTTCATTTTCAATACAACTGTAGTTGTAGCCCCCATCCTCTGTACGGAACATGCTGAAAACTTTTTGCATTTCAGCTAAAGTAATGGTTCCCTCAGTTATTGTTCTGCATAAATCTTGCCATTCCTTGTTGATGTTGCTCCACACCACTTGAAAAGCTCGCCAAAAGTCCACACAAGATAAGTTTGTTTTCTTAGCAAACTCTGAAAACATCTTTTTAAAGATGTAGGAAGTAATTCTCTCCCTGAACACTGGGAGAACAGCCAAGATGTCTTCTGAAAGCTTCCAAGGATTAGACTTGGGTTTGTAGGACTCCAGCTCTTTGATGGTGCCAGGCGGCGCAGTTGGACAGACTTCTGATAACTGGAGGGTATGAGCCTTATCTCGCACCTCTTCAGTTTTTTTCAGGATTTCAGGAAGATCTGTGACACAAACAAATGGAATAATTTGCAGACACCCCTCCCTTCCCCCATCCCTCTCACCCACCTAAAGGATGATTACATCTATTGATTTTGCATCAATAAACATGCAAGCCAAATTTGCAATTGTTTCACAACACTGCAATTACTGTTTATCAGAAAGAACAATTTGTTTCCTAATTTGGGCAAATCTAAACCACTTATGCCCATTACTGAAGTTCAAGTATGGTACAAAAAAGAGAACTAAAATATTCCAATGATTAAAAAAGGATGTTCAATTCAAATCCTTCATTAAAAGAATGTGAGCACAATTTGTGTATGCACCTAAAGTTAGTGTTTTTTTGTCCTGGGAGTTGGCAACTGGAGCACAAAAGACAACAACAAAAACTGCCCACTCAGGCTGAAATGGCCTGTGCTTGCTTTGGTACAATCATGCACAGCAGCTTCAAAATGAAGGACAGCAGATGGAATTGTGTGCCTTTTTTTTTTCAAACATTACTGTTAATGTCAACCCTCATCCTCCCTCTCTCTCTCTCTCTCTCTCTCTCTCTCTCTCTCTCTCTCTTACACACAGCTCTTATTAATCAAACAACTGAATCTCTTATACATGTTCACTGGCACTTTCCTCATATTTACCTGTCTAAACAAATATGTAGAATATTGCCATTATAACAGGACATTCATAGAAATCAAATTGGGAGAGCAAAGGAGCTAATCATGCCTCCTATACAAGACAGATCTAAGAGTGATTGCCCTTGACATGCATATGTTGCATTCAAGCATGAGCAGACAATTGTTTCCTTCTTTTTCTTGGCAAGGGAACATGCTCCATCGCCATATTTCTTACCTTTTTTTTTCACAATGGCCCTCACAACAGCCTTTCAAGCCTGCCTTCTTTTCAGATGTGCAAGCCTCTATCTCACTTCACAAGGGAGGATTTGTTACAGAATATCTGCAAAGTATGCAGTGTTGCTGCTTCTCTCCAACAGTACTTGTCTCCTACACACACTGTGGCGTCTATTGCCTTGACATTGTCTGCTCCAACTTCAACAATGACCGCCTGCTTTGTCTGCCTCTCTTGTTATAAGTTGTATTCACACTCATACAATCACACGACCTGCATTTTGCGCACAAGGTTCTTCCCCCTTTGAGTCATGTAACGCATGTGAAAACTGGTCCTGCATGACACAGAAATTCATTCACGAGTATGAAGTATAAGTGAAGGAAAATGGTTCTTTTTACTTGCAAAGCTCAGGACTGAATGGTATCACAGAATCTGGGCTGGGAGGACCTGACATGCTCCAGACATGACCCCAACACACCTTGACCAACATATGTTTGGTGTGCATACAGGTGAGCATGGTATTGACAACTATACTGATAATTTTGTTATTGATGATGATTTATCTATTGAAGATGCTTCAGTTCCAAATTCAGAGTCTAGCGTCATATACTATACCCTGTCAGACCATAGCATTCTACTGCAGTTATTCAGCTCTGCCAGGCCAAAGTTTTTGGTGGCTAATGCAGTACTAAGACAGTCACGTGATGCCCACCCTACTTCCGCTGTTTGAAGAAGCCGGTGTCAGCTTCGTGTACCTCATTCTTCTTCGGCCTGCTGTCCAAGCAAGATAAGTCTTGTGCTCTGTCTCACCTATACTTTGCCGTTTGTAAAGATTGCTTGTGTTTTGCTTCTTTACTTGTTTAGTTGTTGCTTGCGCGCTAACCACTGATACCCTTGTCATGTGAGGCTTTGGTTGGCATGTTTTATTTATCCCACACTCCTTGCATAGGTGTGCTTTCTTTCACTTGGCCTCGTGACTTTGTTTTCATTCGTGTTTTCAGAACTTTGTTTTCCTTCGCGTTTCGGAACTTCGTCGCCGGGACTTGGAGTTCGTTCCTCCTCGGAACTCATACCTCCATCCAGCCTTTACACGGCTCCTTGTGAAAACGATCCCCTACTCTCGTCTTCTTCACATCTATTCCAATTTTCACTCGATCCCACCACGATCTTTTTCGTCGATCCTACAACTGCCATTTTCCCCTCGCCGGTCATCGTCGCCTTTTTGCTGCGCACCTCCACTCATCGTCGGGCGTTGTGCAATCGAGTTTTATTCGATCACAGTACCTTTTGTACTGTTCCCTCATTATTTCGATCATCGCTTTGCTCGTTCGAGTCATTACCATCTTTACCTGTGTTTTTTCACTCGGTCATTCGAGTTCTTTCTATCCCTTGATCCACCTCCTTGTCTCCTCTTTGCAATTGTGTGTTCTGGATTATTCCGCCACCAGTGCCCAACATGGTGAAGGACACCAACAGGTCGAGCCGCTCCACTGTTCAGGAGTAGCTCTCTGCCCCAGAGGACCCGCGTGTCGATTCCTCAGGACAATCCATTCTCTCACATAAAGAACGTACGGCCGGTATCGAGGAGGGTACCGCGCAGGGGACGCTCAACCGCCATTATGGTACCTCCTCTACCTGACCGGCGGACGCATGATCATTGCACCCGAAGGTGAGCAAGCAGTCGGCCGTCATTTCCAAACCCTTGTCTTTCAATTTTTCTAAAAAATCTAAGGGCAAGGCTGCTCTAAAAGGGCCGGGCCGCTCCAAAACCTCACTTCGAAATTCTTCTCCTTCCACGGCCACTCTCGCCTTCTCGCCTTTGGACGCACACGGAGACACCTCTCCATCATGCTGTGTCTCACGATCCTCGGTCCCCGGGGAGCCTTGCCGAGGCGTGGACCAGCATGGGTGACAGCTCACGGTCGGAATCACCGCCTGTCACTTGCCAACATGAGCCTCATGTCGTCAGCCTTCCCCCCACTGACGACATGCAGCCTCAGTACGCTCTCCCCAACCGTGCCCGGGTGCAGCCACCACCCAGGCACGAGGAGCATCAACACTCCAATGGAGGAGTTATGGCCAGTCTCTGGTGGGACTCCCCCACTGACCATAATCCGGGTCTCGGCCGCAGACATTGACTCGGTTGATCTGCACCACCCAGACCCCCAACAGTCGACCCACCCCGAGCGACCGTCGCACTTTCCCCTAGGGTACACAGGACGTTGGGGGCAGACTTATTCCGGCCCCCACTTGGGCAACGTCCGCGGTCCCATTCCTCCGGGGGGAGGACTGACCAGCGGGACCACGGGTAACCTACCGGATCCGAACTCTGGGGTGGACATGTCACCGCAGCCATCCCAGTCCGCATCCACGCAGGCAGGGGGCTCGGCTACCATGCCACCCACTGGCTCTCATGTTTCACAGGGAGCTGGCACGGATAACACCAGGGAGGTGCAGGAGACAGTGCACTCCCTGGGGCGGGTACGGGAGACCTCACTCTCTCGCTACTCACCCCCTTGTGTCTCAGGTTACCCAGGTCCCCGAGGAAACCCTGCCCCAGGGCCACCACAGCCAGCCGTACTCCCGGCGACCAGTGGCTCTATGCCCCCGAGAGGGACCAGTGGCTCAATAGCGACACACAAGGTGACTACCTCTACGGTCGGATGTGGCATCTAGCTTCCTCCAGCTGGCTCGACCTTGGTCTCCTCCCTCTCGGGCACTGTCCGATCGGCACACCACCCCCAGTCTGCCCGCCGATCATGGAGCCACCAGGGACCCGCCCTCGCATTCCCCAACTACCCAGCATAGGCGGGACCCCCATGCACCCCCTGCAGTTGTCTCCTGAGGATGGATCTGTGCATCTCCCCCAGGATCCCTATCCCCCACTGTCTGAGGGATGGGTAGAGGACTCCCTCCCCCAGTCTGGCGACTTCTCCCTCGTGGAGTCATGGCGACCAGAACCTGTCGTTAGGGAACCCCCCACCTCCAACAAGATTCTCTCTTTCACCAGGTATGCTGGGGCCCCCCACAGCCCAGCAATCTCGGCCAAAGATCATTACCCCCCCCCCACCCTCAACTCCTTGTGGGAAAGCTCGGCAACCTTTGCCAGGGGTGCACAGGCGGTTCCTCCTCCAGGGATTGAGTTCCTCTCTGCCCCTAGGGTAGGGGCCCCATGTCTTCTCCCTCTTCTCCTCCCAACCCAGTCACCTTGGAAATTACAGTTTCCCCCACTGACTGCCAGCTCACTCCCAGCCTGCTCCCCCCCCCCCCCCCCCCCCCCACCTCCACCACCATTTCTATTAAGAACCTGGTGGAGTGGGACAGGATTGCCAGAATGCGGATCCTACATACCACCGCGGGGCATGTCTTCCTTGACATGCAACAGGATGGAAGTCCCAGAGACAGAAAGACAGATAATGTTGCTTATAGCCTTGCTGACTGCAAAGAGCCATTTTGGGGCTGTAAACACGTTAAGTCAACTCTCAAGTCATATTTAAAAAGACACACATCCATAAAACTTATAAAAACATGCTTTCTAAAAACACACTGGAAATTTTGTTAAAATCTTTCTTCCCTAGAATCTTACATCAGGTGAAAAAAGTTGATCTCTTTCAGAAATTAAAAAATCACACATCAGATGGGATATCTCTGGACAAGTTTTCATAGACCCTGCTGTAAAGTGTTTTTGCCTGACATCATGCAAATTCAAACACTCTACAAGAACACATTTTGTTATGAGTGGTACAATACATGGAATGCACCCCAGAGTTTCTTCACCTATAAAAGATCAGAATATGTGTAATAGAAGTGACCTGTGTCCTTGCTACAGACGCCCATGGAGCATTAAAAAAATCTTTCAGGTTTGGACGGATTTGGGAGAGTTTGTTATCCATCTACAAGTTCTATTTCCTTGCCAGAGGTCTTTGACATAAGCTTGAGTTTGGGGTTTCAGATTGGTAAGAGGGATTGGGAATCTTCTCAACTCTTTCCTTGTTGTACTTTTGTCACCTCATTGCCTCAAATGCCCATAGCACTGGGAATCCAAGCAAAAACTATGTTGTATGCATCAGATTTCAGAGAGGTATACAATTCAACAACAACTGAGAATGGGGCAATCCTCTGGCATTGTTTGTAAAGCTGCTTTCATCACCAAATTTCCATTTTCTTTAAAATGTCAAGGGCACTGCATAAAGCATGCAAGATTTTTCTCCCATATTATTAATCTTTGGTGTTAATGTGCTAACAGCTTATTGATACTACAGTTACAACCTAAATCTTTTTAACACAAGCCATTTCAGTCACTGTGATACAAAAAGGGTAAAGCCCAGGCATATTACATGACCTATACAAGCATACAAAATCATACTGATCATCCATTATTCAATCATTTGTTCAGCAAACATAAACTATCATCACCTGAACTAAGAAGATGTCAAACTATATCACACACACACACACACACACACACAATAACATTGGTTTCTAAGGTGACCAAGCAAATTACAGATACATACCTGTCACAGCAAACAGTTCCTTGCAGTGATCCAGCAACTCATCAAGACAAGCACTGGTGGAGAGGTAGCTCTGTAGTTCATGATTTCTGAGATCAAGCAGATCAGACACAGATTCTGTACCTTGATCACATGCAGCCACAATCACCAGAAACCGCTCATGATGGGATGAGAGAAGCTGGAGAGATTCGATCTGGATGCTTCCTTCACACAGGTCATCCAACAGATGCACCACACAATCCAGTGCACACCTGATATTTCTTGCAGCTAGAGTGGAGAAGGTTTTGCAGTTGTTTCCAGTTACTGTTTAGGGGATAACAACAAGACAACCAAAACATATTTACTGCCAGATGAAACATAATACAAACAAAGATAGCTAAAATAACACAAATATATTTAAGTTGTACTTAAATGTATCTTGTCAATATCTGCACATCATCCATCCGCTGTTTATGTCTCCCCCTCATGTATTCTTGTTATTTTTCCCTTCATTGCTTCAACATTTTCTGTATTTGTTTGTTATGGCAATGGACTTTCATTGGATGTTAGTAATTTTCTGTAACTTAGAAGTTTTAAGCTCATAAAGGATCTTATCTAATTTCTATTTCATTTCACTTTCAATCCCCCTCCACTATGTAGTTTGAGTGAATCCATTAGTTTGTTCTTCATAAAGATGAATCAAATTGTGACAGTCTTCAAAATTCAAGTACATCTTTGCTATCCACTTGGATACCTAACTTTAACAGTCCCTCAAGTGAATTAATTCAAAGCAAAAATGATGTCATCAACCCACCCTTCAACCTCTGATGACATATGAATGCCTGGTTAAGGTATTTCCACTAGTTCATTTACATCTGCTACACTCAAACGAAAATCGTTTTCTTGTAGATTATTTCCAAACCCATCCACTGGCATATCAATGATAAGTAAAACATGACCAGCAATGACACCAATACCTTCAAGAAAATGCTTTTGACAGTGCACACCAAAACATTAACTAGCTGGAAACTTGGCAGCTCCACAGTGCAGTATCTAAATGACAACAATGAAGAGTTAGTTGATGAATATACATACACCATTACTGACAGTAATTTATCAGTAGCACAAGCATGACTCGTGTGGTAAGAGAATATGTACACCAAAAGCAAATGAATGCTGGTGCACATTACTGCATGCCTGACATCTCAGGCGTTAAACACAAAACTGTTCACAAATTTAAATCTAAGCTGATTCCCAAAACTGATTTCTTGAAATTTAGGATTAAATCATATAAAAAAAAACCTCCAACTCCTCCTAAATACAAAATCTTCCAACAAACAGGCTAACAACTAAACATTTCAACTGAGTATGCTGCAAAAAGAAAATTAAGTATGCAGGAGCCATCAGATATTATCATAAAAAACTGGCTGAATGGACTTCAAAACTAGAAATCAACTTTATCACTACAACAAACGTACAAGTGACTAATATCACACACACACACACACACACACACACACACACACACACACACACACACACAAAATATTAAACACAATGTTATAAGGGCAGTGACAATAAAAATGTCATCATGAAGACAACAACTGCTTTACCAAATCGCTTGAAATAGTTGACCATAGGAATCCAAGTTATGACAAATTTCAAAACATCTTCACTCTGCTCCACTTGGTCTCGCCATTTCTCTTCAATGAAACTGGACAGGAGGCTGATCAAATGTACACTCTGGTTTGTAGTGCTCACATATTTTGATTCCTTCTGCAAAAATGAAAAGATATACATGACAACAAAACACATCTGTTGCATATCATCTCATCAAATGGAAACTGGGAACAGCAAACAATACATAGCTCAAATGGAAAAGCCAAATAGTACAGAATTTCTGGGAAACTTGGAACTGTGACCAGCCAAATTAAACTCAATTCACACACGGAATTGTGACCAGCCATATCACACACAACTTACATGACCAGCCAAATGACACACAATTCACAGGGACTGTGACCAGCCAAATTACACACAATTCACAGGGAACTGTGACCAGCCAAATTACACAATACACAAGGAACTGTGATCAACCAAATTACACACAATTCACAGGGAACTGTGACCACACAAATAACTCATAATTCATGGGGAACAGTAACAGCCAAAGCACAGAAAGTATCAATGTGAAGCTGAATGAAGCCTTCCATCAGACAAGATTATACATTACTGCTGAATCATTTTGTTAGAGTTTACATATGCATGTTTTTATTCAATATATGCAAGACACAGCAGCTGTAACTATCAAGCTGAAGGACCACAAGGAGTAAATGTCCACCAAATCACCAAATGCAAAAAAACCTTGTATCCACTGCTCAGTGCTGCATCAAGATTAGCCCAACTACTAGTGAAAACAGTTACACTACACACACACACACACACACACACACACACACACACACACACACACTGTGTGACTGCCAAGATAAAATGAAATCTGTCATTAAGTTTCATATGTCCTTGACTTCCAGTTGACTGTGCTCATTTCAAGAACATGCCCCAGAATACCTCTAGTTTTAACAGCATTTCTTGAGATGCATCAAGCTTAAGAGTTCCTGCTGATAGTACGAGGAGAGTTACCAAACCAGCCAATATATGCACTGGATAACAAGATCCTGTCCTCACAGATACCATCTTGCCTGGTATGTATATACACCTTGCCCTGACTCCATGTCCAAGACCATTCTGCAGGGAATAGTGGAGGATGGACATCCCAGATGTGCACCTCGAAAGTCCTTAAAGGACCCTACAAAGGACTGGACAATACAATTACTCTACAACTTGGTACATGATTCAATACAGGTGACAGAGATCCCTGAATGTCTAACAGTTCATTATGATGCCCGTTTTCTTCTGGGATACTGATAATGCAAGTAGACCCCAGACTACCTTAGCTTTAGAGATAATTGGGCCATGCATGACAAACCTCCCAAATACAATACAACAGTCCCTCCACAAACAAAAGAAACGGGTGCGACCAAATTTGTTGATCTAAAAAATGATTTAAAACAAACAGTCAATACTGATGACTAAGCCATTCTTTTTCTGTAATTTTTAACTATTTACACTCCTTAAAAATAATGTATCAAATATATCATAACTGACCTCAAAAGCAGCATCCAGAGCCTCAAATGCCAGCCTGTTAAGAGTCTCAGCGAAAACAGGTGCCACCTTGTACTGTTCAAGATAAATTTCCAGCTTCCGGTCAGCTGTCATCTGTTCAGAGACAAAAGAATATGTTGTCAAGTTCAAAGTAATGAAACTAGCTCCTGATTTACCTATCAACCCCTACACTGGTTGTCGTAATGTAAGTCGCGTCACAACACCATGACCCTTGACTGGTTTGTCACGACATAAGTCATGCTGTAGGGTGAGCCTTGCAAGCCTTGTTTCACCGACACACAAAGATACAAAAACTATGGCACAGTGACAAACTGATTTGATGAATGACCGAGCAAGCCCCTGAATCTGGATTTTCAGCACTTTAGCTTGGTTCATAGTTAGTAGCAGCTTGTAATGCATAGCACGACTAGACTTGTCTGGCAAACAACAATGACGGCGCCCAAAGGAGAACATGACAGAATTACGAACTTATTTGAAGATGTTTTTGCTGAATTTGTTGTAGAAAAAGCAGGTAAAAGAGAAGTTATGGACATTTTGAATGAACTGGGTGTGGTGGGTGATAGTTTTTATTTAGATCAAGCATCACGAAATCGTGATTTTAAGATCAACACGGACAATGACTGGTTGACTGCCTAAGGGTGAGGAGAATCTCAACATGCTATTCAGTGGGAAAGAAAAACTCAGTGTAGCGCTACCAGGCGTTCCTAAACCTTTCAAACATAAACAACGACAGTGTGGGCTAACTATTATATTTGTTGATAGTGACCATTTGGGGGTATTCTTTGTGTTATCAGCACCGGATTTCAATGTGAAAACTGAACTGTGCCTCATTCATTCTTACTTGGATTACCTGCATGGAAGACTGGTATAATCAACACTGACTTTCCTTTGAAACAGACTGTTACCTATTTCTGGATACTGTGGAGCATCATAGACTGGATTATTTGTGAACAAGCTCTTGAGAATGACAAGCAGGATGTGCCACCTGTTTGCACCTCTTATTTTCACATTCTGGACAGGTAAGCACCTAATCAAACACTCACAAGCACACCAGCTCTGTTTTATATTTATTTTTTATTCAATTACTAACAATTTTCATTTTGCATGTCATGTTCAAATACTAACCATTGAGAAGTTATGCATATTACACAAACATAACTATTCTTTTCAAACTTTCCTTCTGGAAATTCACCAGACAAAATACTTAATAGTATGTTGTTAAATAAACAGTGTAAGGGTTCAAATACTCCCTCTCAACTCTTACAGGCTCTGGCAAATGTGTCAGCTCTGATTGCTCAAATTTTGTGGCCTACACAGTACTAAGATGTCTGCAAGCCCCATTCCCTGTTTTCAGCGCACACTTTGTCACTAAAACAGCTCGTTTCATCTATAAAGAGCGTTCTCAGTGTGTGTGTGTGTGTGTGTGTGTGTGTGTGTGTGTGTGTGTGTGTGTGTGTGTGTGTGTGTGTGTGTGTGTGTGTGTGTGTGTGTGTGTGTGTGTGTGTGTGTGTGTGTACGTGTACATGTGTGTGTGTGTGTGTGTGTGTGTGTGTGTATGTGTGTGTGTGTGCGCCACATTTGTTGCTCCTCATATATATCCAAAGATTTAGTCGGAGCTTCTCAAATTGAACAGGCTGACTCATCTACATACTGGGCACACCAACAGTGCCCAATTTTGAGACTAGAAAGACGCATATTAGTCACATTTTAAATGCATCCAAATGGCAAAGGAAGAGAGGGATGGGTTATAAGACAGTCAAACTTGCCTCATCATTGGTGTTCATACCATTGGCGCTCATACAAACTGAAACACTTTTTGTGTGAGTGGGAAGAACTAAAAGTTTAAAGCTATTGTTAATAACAAAAACAAACAAGAAGTACAAATACTTCTGCTGCCACAGCTGCTGCTACTTCTGCCTTGGCACTTACAATTACCACGACTACATCAACATGGAACTACTGATACTGCTGCTGCTGCTGCTACTGCGAATGCTACTACTACTGCAGTAATGACCAGGACTCCTACTACTTCTATATCATCCATGCTCTGGCTGTCTGTTTCTCTGTGTTCTATTTTCATTGCTCCTTATAAAAATCCACAATTTTTGTCTGATCTCCAAAGATTGTATCCCTCTGGTGGTTGCAACCTTGCCATGGTCGGAGGGCTTGTGGGTCTCGTGTATCCCTTATATTCTGCTGACGGGGAGTGTCATTACTTTGAATGGGAGGCCACTTTTTGTAAACACTTTTAGGCCTATACAGAAAAGCTGCTGACTGGCCTAAGCACAATGTGGTAGGAGTTGATGTCCCTGGCTGGGTCTCTTATGTCAGAAAAGCTAAGGGTCAGGACACCGACAAATAGTCATGCATCTTTTTCCTATTCTATCTTGTGCCTTTCTTAACGGATCTTTTCTATCTTCTTCTTCTCTTCACGTCTTCTCTTCCACATTCTCCTTTTCTCTGTGGTCTTCTTAAGATCTACCGCATTTGCCATGCAATGTGACCTGTGATAGAGGGGAATGAGATCCTGGTGATTGAGTGGGCAGATGTTCTAAACACATCTCTTTCCTCCTTAGCTCAGACTTCTTCTTCTAGACAGGAGGTACACACTGGCTCACGTGTATCAATAGGCTACCCCTAAGGGGCTGGGTCAAGACAGTCAGTTCCCTCAGAGGGCCAAGGTAATCCCCGTACAGCTCGGATCTCTGTCCCTGGGAGTTGGGCATGAACAGGAGGGATAGGGTTAGTGGGCTTCAGTTTGACATATATCCCCCCAATGCCTGGAAGGGGTCAAGACAATGACGTCTTGGCCCATGCCCCATAGTTGGACTCCACAGTGGTGGGTAAGGGAGTGATGAAATAAATGCAAAACAAAAATAACTTCTTCACCAAAAATCCCCCCCCAAAAAAAAAAAAAGAAAAGTACAATCAACTTCATTAATTAACCCTCTTGTATTCAGAATGGGCACAGACAGGAGCGCTCAGACTGCGCGCTGGATTTCATAACAGGTGCAGATGGAAGCAGCGGGCCCACATGTGTACGGTACTTTTCCATCATGTGCTGACACCGTGAAAATGCTCGGAGAGCCACTAAAAGTTGTTGGGGATTTCCCACTATAGCCCAGTAATCTGGCACCATATTTTTGGATGCTGGCACACCTCCATTCACAAAGAAAGATGAGAAACTGCGAGTGAAGAGTTGTGCATGAGACTGACCGATTTTCACAATGGCGTCGTGTGCTAGCAACAACAGTGAGTTTGATGATATTCCTGATTATTCTGCAGAGGAGTGGGATCAAATTATGCAAGAAGTAGAGAAAGTATGAAAATGGAGAGTTAGGAGAGGAAAAAGTGATGTTGTAACTGGCACCAGTGAAGCAGAGGAAAATGTTGAAAGTGACCCTGAAGACAACACGCCACTCACTGCTCTGCAAACCACATGGCAACCAGCTACACATCCTGCCAACATGGCCGCATTCCAAAAGCGGACAGGCCCTGTGCACTCACTGAAGAACACTGTCACCCCTTTAGATTATTTCTTTTTGTTTATACCCCTCACATTTTTTCAGTTAGCAGCAGTAGAAACCAACAGATATGCTCAACAAAGACAAGCAGCTAAGGGCACACCTGACTCCCTATGGTTCGCCACAAACACCTGATGAAATGTGGGCCTGTGTCTCTGTACTGATTATGATGGGGATTAGGCATCTGCCACTTCTATGGTAATACTGGTCTGGTCAAGCGATCACCTCTTCAGCAATCCCTGGATCAGTGATGTTATGCACAAAACACGTTTCTTTGAAATCAGCCAGTACTTCCATCAGCATGACACATCTAACACACCTGCACGAGGTCATCCTGCTTATAACCCTTTGTACAAGGTGAGAGATTCATCGACATGATTTTTCCTTTGTTCAGGACCAACTACCATCCAGGTCGTGACCCTAGCATTGATATGGCAATGATCGGGTACAAGGGTGGGATATTTTTCAAGCAATTTATGCCTGCGCGAAGCCAACCAGATGGGGTATCAAGGTATGGGAGATGTGTGACGCAAACACAGGATACTGTGTTGCTTTTGATGTTTACATTGGCCTTGCAAGTCATAGAGACACCACCATCAGTCTTGGGCACAAAGTAATTGACATACTGGCATCATCTTTCTACCATCAAAGCAGGCACCTGTATTTTGATCGTTTTTATACCAGTGTCCCCGTGGTGACACACCTGTCTCGAAATGGGACGTATGCCTATGCCACTGTCAACATCAACCACAAGGGCTTACCAGAGGAGGTCAAGACTGCCCAGTTGAAAGAGAAGGGAGAATTACTGCAGGTGCAGAAGGGCTTGCTGATGACCACTGTCTACAAAGACAATTGTCAGATCTACCTGCTCAGCACCAACCAGCTGCCAAGTATGATGACAGTAGAGGACAAAGTGACATCGACAGTCATCGCCAACTACAACAAAGACATGGGTGGCATTGACAGGATGGACCAGTACCATGCCTACTACCCTGTCGGCCATCAGAACAAGAAATAGTGGCACTACATTTTCCATTCTCTAGTCAACTTGTGTACTGTCCAGGCCTATCTCACCTCGGAGGCGTCACCTCATGATCCAGTGCCCAAGACATACGACCACATGATGTTTCGCGCTGACATCACCGAACAACTTCGTGCCGGGTTCACCTCCAGGAAATGAAAAGCAGGGCATAGTAGTAAAGCAGTATCTGATCCCCCCCATTTCCAAGGCCAGCCTCGACCATCACAAATTAGAAAAAAAAAATCAAAGGCAGGGCAAGAGTCTGTCGACAGTGCATCAAAGACAGCTGCATGACAACTAAGGGACGACGCATAGAAACATCATATATGTGTTCTTTCTGCTAGGTGCCTCCATGCTTTTATTAGAATGACTGTTTCCGTGACTACTATGCGCAGAATGTGGCTGAACAGTCAGGCAGTTCACTAGTCTCTGTTTGAGTGTACGTGTACATGTGCTTATCTGTAGTTTATGGTGGCAGTGCTTCGATGACACTTGGCAGTGACACTCTACTCAATACCCTCACTGTACAGCTATACATTGTGTAAACACATATGGACATGTATAAAGTGCTTAGAACAGTGACAGAAAAACAATGAGGAACTGTGCTTGAATCTGCTTACAGTAACTCTTCAGTAGTTACAATTGACATTAGCTGTGTGTGTGACATTCTGTGGATTACCTGTGGGGACTGAACAGGCAGACAGAACACAGATCATCTCAGGTATGCCGCAGTTTTCATTTTACAACAATAATGTGCATGTGCATGGGATAACTGCATGTTGCTGTGTTGTATTAGGATTGTCACCATCGCATGTGACACATTCGGTGACATTTTGATGACAGTGACCCAACCTTTCACCTCGAAACACACAAAATCTTGCTCACAGTATAAAACAAAGCCTTGTAACCATACATGCAGAATTTCATAGCTCTAGAGTTCTTAATTGTGGTAAACCCTGAACCACATATACCTATTTTAAGGCTAAATTTACAACAACAAAAATCTGAAAACTTGGGGGAATTTGGCCTCAGAGAACCTGAATACAAAAGAGTTAATCAAGAGTGTCTCACAAATCAGCAATTGACAGTGACTCAGACACGGAAACTAGGAAAAAAACAGAATTTGGGGTTTCCTGGTTAATGGTGGAAGGAACTGAACAGGAGAAACCCAGAGCAACACTAAGTCTTTTTGCTGTTCAAAAGGCTTTCAAGGCACTGCAGGTAACCCTAAATCAATTAAAAAGACTTCAGAATGGATCATTCCTCATCACATACAAAACAAGCACCAAATTGAACAGCTTCAAAATGCTACAAAGCTGGTGGACATGGGACCAGGGTAACACCTCACAAACAATAGGACTCATCCAAAGGAGTTATCAGATGCCCTGCCTGATCTCAAAGGCGTGTTGGAGACAAAAATGAAAATGGAACTGACACCTTAAGGAGTTATAGATGTCCATAGGGTCATAACTCTAAAGAGAACCGAGACAGTGCCCATCAAAACCCTCTTTCTGACATTCTGCACTCTGTCCCTGCCACAAGCCATCAAAGTGGGATACCTAAATGTCCGTGTTCAACTGGATCTTCCTTCCTTCTCTTATGTGCTGTTTTAAAAGCCAGAGATCTGGACATGTTAGAGATCATTATTCTAGGGAGAAGGTGTGTGGTGTTTGCTGCAAAACAACCCATGATAGGCTGTGTAAAGATCTGGCCCACTGTGCAATATGCGCGATGGCGACAATTCCCCCTCTTAATGCAGCTGCCCAGTTTGGCTGCAGGAAGAACAAATTCAGAAAGTCAAAACTGAATTCATTTTGCAAAGCTTGGAAACAGGTCATTGCCAGTCCACTTCCGTCTCTTCCTATCCTTCAGCGGTGAAGAAAGTATCTACTCACTCTGTTTCTTGCTTGAACTGATGCTTTCCTCTTTCTTGAAAGCAGTGCAAGAAAAAATGTCTGGCCCAGGTGGAGGCTAATCCACCACCTCCCAACCCAAATGGATATCCCTGGCACGGCGTTGAATCTGCGACTTTTCAGACTGCCAGCAGCAGTCTAAACCATCCACTGCTGGGCAAAATAAGGAAATATTCACACTCCCTCCCGGACCTGACAAGAGCAGTGTCCCTACAGGTAAGGGTACCCATCCATGTGTAGAGATAGTGGAAATAAAAAAAAAAGACCTCCACCGTCTCCTCAACCTAACAGGTTGCCTGTGTCACAGCCTATCATGGGTTGTCTTGCCTGCAGGCAAGTCTGTCAGTGGGTCTGGAGAACTAAACAGCCTGTCCCTCTTCAAAACAAATTTCCTCCTCTAGATGTATGTAGACGATGACTCAGAGATTAACTGATTTCTCTCAAGTAATCCTCTGCACCATGGATAGTACATTAGTCCATGGGAATATCTGTGGTTTAAGCTCTGACTTTGAGGTGTACACCTTCTGTGCCACACTCTTAAACCTCAGGTAGCAGTTCATCAGGAAACATAAATTCAAATTCAGGAGACCTTCACTATTTCTGGCTTCAATTTTCTTTTGAAACCTGCACAACCCTCCCTGTTGGGATTCCTGGGTGGCATTGCCCTACTAATCCACAAATATTTACTGTTCAGCCCTACGAGAGTCATTCTCCATAAAACTGTTGCTGTTTGCTCGTTAAATTCAAAACTTCTATCTCGGTTAGATGTCAAGACCTTTTCAGTCTGATCAAGGAACTTCCTTTCTCTTGTTTGCTGTTGGGTGACTTCAATGACCTCTTTGGGGTAGCGTAAATGCATCATTAGTTCTTTGGGGTAGCGTGAATGCATCATCCCAGGGCCTCCTTTCGGAGGATGTTCCTTTCTTAGCTGGATTTGTGTTGCTTAAATGACGACACTCCCACCTCTATACATTCTTCTAATTGTGCACTTTCATGTATTGATCTGTCAGTGTGTGACCCTCAATGGTCCTGGAGTATGGATGGTCTGTCCATGACAATCTGCATGGAAGTAACCATTTTCCCAATGTGTTAAAATGCATAAAAACTGAAAATACCTCTGCTCCAGAATGTCTTTAAAAAAAAAAAAAAAAAGCCAATGGGAATGTTTTTGCCGCAAAATTTCAAACGAGTTCCATGAAACTGGACTATGGGTGTATAATCTATGGCTCTGTCAGACCTTTCCATCTGGAAACTCTAGATCCCATCCACCATTATGGGCTTTGCCTCTGGGTGCATTCCGCACCACCCTTGTTTACAGCATGTATGCTAAGGCAGGAAAACCATCCCTCTCTAAATGTTGGCTGAAACTTATTTTTAACAACTGTCTGAATCTCTATTCTGAACCCTGAAACCTTGCTTATGACTGTTTTTGACCTGAATTTCCAAAGGAAATTTGATGACCACCCGGTTCCATTCCACCCTTGGAATCCGTATTCTTTCCCACTTCAACAATGCAAATATAGACCTTGGAGTCATGTATGATCCGCCCAAGTGTCCTGATGACCACCGTGGACTTTACTCTCTCCAGAGAACCAGTTTGATTAACCCTTGTACTGTAAAGACACCACTAGCTATTCTGGTCTTTCTTTTTAAAGGTGTGTTTAATGAGCTGTGTGGATTCTTTTTTTATTTCTATATTACTTGAAAGTTGACTTCAACACAGTGACAGCCCGATAAGGACCTTTGCCGTCAGCTGGATGATAAGAAATTAATTCTCTCTCTTGTGCGCGCTCTCTCTCTCTCTCTCTCACTGCAATTATGGTATGATGGTTCATTTAGTCATCAGCAAACTGAGCACATTAAGAATGAATCACATTTGTGCTAGACGATCACATTAGTTGTATTTGAAGCAGAGAGTCTAAAGGACTGGGGAGTGGGGGTAGGAATGGGAAGAATGGGGGAAGGGGGATGGGGATAGTTAAGGTGGAAGATGATGGGATTGGGAATGGGGTTTAGAGAAAGGGGAAATGAAGGAGGATGGGCACAGAGGGAGGAATGGAGGACCTGAATGAAGAGGTGATGGCAGAAGGGTTAGAAGAGAAGAAGAGTGACAGGGGAGGGAGACAAGGGAGCAATGGGGGGATTGGGGTCCAGTGGAGGGGGATGGGGGAGATGGGGTAAAGGGATGGGGCAAGGTTTGAGGAAAGAGGAGAACACAGGGGAGGAGAAGAGAACAGGGGTAGCGGGAATGGAAGCTGGAGTTGGGAGGTGGTGGCAGGGAAGGGATGGCTAGGGGAAAGGGGAGAATGACATTATAAGGGGGAAAAGCAAGGAGGACAGCGCAAGAGGAAGAAGGGGAACAAGAGAGCAAGGTAGGGAGAGGGGAAGAGGAGGAACAGGGAAGTCTGGGGTTGGGAAGAGAAAGATGAGATGGGGGATGAGAAGGGAGGGGAGAGAATGGGACAACATGGGGGATGATGATAATGGGGGGTTAGGAAGTGGAGGGGAAGGGGAACAGGTATAGTATATATACAAACAAAAAAATACATATATCTGTGATCATCCAAATAGTTATTTCAGTGGGTTTTTTTTCATTATCATTGACAGAATGTGGTGGACACAACCCCAGCTTCCAAGGTGAAACAGGACTGCTTGTGATTGAAGTATGTACTTCAGACACAATGTTCGAGAATACATAATGGCCTAAAGCTTTCATTACTTTCATTTCAACTTTATATTAAGATCAGAGACACACTAAAAATTCAATTCATTTTGTGTGTAAACATAGAAACCGTGAAGGCCATCTCAAGGCTTAATGTATGTTAACAATGGAACTATTTACACTGAAAAAAATTCCAGTTTTAAAACGATTCATTACATTAGATTATCACTCATGGTCATCTCCAGGACAAATAAAACATTAAACAAAAATATCTGTTACATCTACATCCTCAATGCCTAGATGTCATTGAGCCATCCTACTGCTCTCTGTCTTTGATTCTTAGAGTTCAGATTGTTCAGTCTTCCTGTACAATGTTGATTTTGTTAAGTGAGACAGTAGTACTGTGTGACTTAGCTTTTACACTGCCGACGTTGCTATTTGGCGACAAAATGGCCGACCGCCGACTTTGCCAAAAGGCGACTAAGTAGGGTTACCTTACTCCTGATACTCTCATGATCCAAGTTCATGAGATAAAAAATGCCAGCAATAAACATCATAGTTGGGGGATTGTCTGGCCCATGCTCACAGCCATTTGCTTTGTGAGAACACTATTCAGTTCAGTGTTTTATCGACTTTATTCCAATTGGTTTTCCATTCACTATGACGTCACCACCAAGCACTTTACGTACTCGACCTTGCCATACATTTACCACAGATCAAGTGCTGGGAATATTGAAAAGACAGTCAGTTGTTCCTAATACAGATGAAGAAGACCCAGATAGTCACAAGGAGACAAGGATAGTG
>JADBJO010000601.1:460000-562500 GCA_016801955.1 Conus betulinus | reverse complement strand
ATTAAATGAAGATAAATCTGATATAGAGCAGTTTTAAATGAATTGAAAATGTATGATATTTTACTGAAGTATCATGGGCAGTAAGCAGCACTGGATGTCATCTATACATGATGAATGTATATAATTACAGAAAGAATTTAAAGTTTCCAGTTTCTTCACATAACAAACTGAATCAACAAGACTGCCAGATTGTTCTTGTAAACAAGCAATCAAACAAACAAAAGACAAAAAAAACAAACAAAAAAAACAGCAATAGAACATCCTATCACACACCATGAATGCTATTTTGTCATCAAAGCAAAGATTTTCTTCCACCTGAATATTTAGTCGTAGCACTGAAAGATGAAGACAAAAGTACAGCTGATCTGCAAGAAAATTTTAATTCATTGGAAATTGTTAAATACAGTTGCCCAGACACTGCAAACAATCAAACAATTACAAGCCTTTGGAGTAACTTACTGAGCAGAGCCCCTTTTCAAATCCTTTTGCCAGCAATCCTTTCACCATTTGCTTCAGTGTTGTGTGGGTCAGCTCTTCATCCACTTTTGACAACAGCGCATCCCAGATCTGGAAGCAAACAAATAAAGCACAACTAACACTTCAATCAGCAACTCCTGATCAACATAAATTGAAATTTCAACAAATACTCTCTGAAGTTCTTTTGGCTCAATCTATGTGAAGGGAAGACAACAGGAAATTATGTTACAGTTGTAGCAGACTAAATTTCAAATTAGTTCTAGAACTTTCTGTTGTGACACTTTCACAGTCACACACACCAGAAATGAGATGAATCATAACCTATAGAAAAAATAGCTTTTCAAACCTCATAGGTGTAGCAACAAATGTAGTAGTTATCCCATACAAAGGGAGTAGCAACCTATGCTCATCACATTCCTCATCACTCTGATCATATTTGGGTTTCCAAGTTCATAAGCCAAATAAACTGCAATTGAATACATCTTTCAGAACAATATTGCAACCCACCAAAAAAAGTAGAGTTTTCAGCTCAAGACCAAACCAAAAATAGTGACCTCAATGCTGTTGTCACTGACACATTTCTTATAAGGTGAGCTTTCAATCCCTGGAACACACTTGGTGAAATCAGTAAATAGAAACAGCAAAATATGTGCAGCCTAAACAGAACCAGAACTTTGATTTATATTCAAAACAACGCTAAGTCACCTAAGTGTTGGAGCTTTTTACGACAGGAATCAACACATAGCCTTGAAAGCTAATGAAGAGAATGTTGTCCAAAATCCCCTTTGATTTGATGGCACATGTTTCTGCATGAAGGGACTGTGACTGTAAGATACTCACAGGAATGTATGGAGCTCTAACAATGGGATATGCATCAGTAGGTACTGCATGGATAGCGTTATTCAGAGGAGAAGCGCAACTTGTGTACATATCACACACTTTAGCCATCTACATCACTGGAAGCAGTGCTGATTCAGCAACAGTTTGAGGTAATGTTGTCCAGGTTCCGAGTGAAAATGAGTTTTGACCAGAAAATTTTCATTAAGAAACCAGACCAATCATAGCAAATAGTAGACACTAAAGTTATGCCAAACTGTGACAGCAGATTTATCTTTAAATCTATTTGATGCCGAAGATACAGAAGTATTTCATTATAACTTTTGTGCAGAAGTAAATTTATTTTTGTGAAAAAGTTTGGAGATTAACATCAACGAAGTCACCTGAGCAAGTTCAAACTCTAGGTCAGCTGCTAAAGTTTAATGCGGTACTGTAGTTATATGGATTCAATTGTGAACATGCAGATCAATGATGACTTATTTGAAAACAGTGAAACAGGCAAGATCAAAGTTCAAACAGATATTTCAGATGGAAATTTGATAAATGTCTCCTAATATTTTGGTTAAAAAAACAAGGATTGGGTCCAGTTTTGATTCACAGGCTGAGCTACACAAGGAGCTGATCATTCATGGAATGATTTGCTGGACTCATCACTATACTGAATCCCATTTACATTTAGTTTCAGTTTTGGTTTTATCAAGGACTTGCCTCTACATGCAGACTAGTCCTTATACACATCTGCTAAGCTACAAGATGACAGCATGCAGGATTTACAGATGATGGATGCATGAATTAATTTTGAAGAAAGAATTCAAGACAAGGGTCTTATGCATACAACTTAGCCAATATCTGACCTGCATATTACCTCAACAAGCTGGTCAGACCTTGGGTATTACAGTTGTATGTGTGTGTTTACATATAAATATGTGTACGCTTGTGTGTATGTGTATGCACATGTGTGCTCGAGTAGTAGGTAGGTAGGCACATATGTGTATGTGCCAAAGTAAATGATGTGTGCGTGAATGTGCATGTGCACTCACGTGCATGTGTATTCATGTATGATCTGTGGGCTTGTGTTAGCACGATCCTGCATGCATGCATGTGTGTGCATGTGTGTACATACATGCGAAGGTGCAGGTGGGGGAGGTCCCCTAACCTGAAACCAAAAAAGGGCCATCACACCAATCCTGAAAATCTGATTTGTGATCATTCTATCCATCACTCCAACTCAGAATTCCAAGATTGTGACCATCCCATTAACCCCACCAATCCTAAAACTCTATCAGCGCTTGAAAGTTTTCTGGAGATTATATGTATAGTAGAACTAGAAGGGGGGTGAGAAGAAGTGAAAGAGACATAGTTGACCTAGAGCAGGAAAAAATGTATGTTACCCACGATATCATGTAACATAGTACATCCTACCACCCCTTATATTACATCTATGGGGGAAATATATCATTACAATATTGGGGGGGGGGGGGGGGGGGGGGACTGTAAACAGTTCAAGACCTGCTGGAGGCTCTCTCTTGATACAGGAAGATTTCTGTATGGTTGATTGCTTGGTTGTTTTTTTTTTTTTAGCTTCTCAATTCACTCTCCCTATTTCCAACTTCTTAAAAACATATAAAAGTCATGCTTACTCGATTCTGCACCGACATTGAGGAGATGAGTGATCGCTCGATCTTTGTTTTCATTGTCCTGAATGTTGTTTATCTTGCAAGAAGACGACTAAAGAGGTTGAAATGCATCATGTTTTGTCTTGTAATGTGTTTGTCCTTTTCGTCCGGCAGAATAGTATTTTCTCTTCTGATTTACACAAATGTGCAACATCAAATGTGAATATACAGATTACAGTTGTCCTTGAAAACCCATAGTCAGATACTTCTGATGTTTTGATACTTGCTTGATTTGATTATTTTTCGTCTGGCAGAATAGTATTTTCTCTTCTAATTTACACAAATGTGCAACACCAAATGTGAATATACAGATTACAGTTGTCCTTGAAAACCCATAGTCAGGCACTTCTGATGTTTTGATACTCGTTTGATTTGATTCTTACAGTCTGGTCCTATGAATAAGGCAAAGGGAGTGCTGTAAGAAAAATTGAGGAGAAAAGACTCAATGCCTTGACCTCGCTAATTAATCTGCTCTTTGTGGTACCCCTCCACCCCTTCCTCCCACCACTTTCCTGCCCCTGAGAGTTTTGCATGCATTAAAGATCACAGCACATCATTATGGTGTAATGGACTGCTCGCATGATTTGCCAAAGACTGCTACCCACTGACTGGAGCCACATTTAAAAGTTCAGCCACATGGCATGCTTCTGACATCAAGTGACTGACAAACGTGTCTCTGTACCAGAACAACCCTTTCCTCTGATGTAGATCAAATTAAATGTCCACTGAACATGTTTTCAACTGTCAATAGTCTTAGCTCCAAAGCAAAAACAGGAATGTGTGTGCAAGCATTATGTGAGCTGTGATCACACAGCTACTGGCCTGTAGCTACCGTCTGATTATGACTGACTATGGGAAAGGGAGTTTCAACTACCGACAGGATTCCACTGGTCTGCAGTTCAGTCTCATTGGTTATGTATGTATCATCTAGCTGACTGAAGTATTACAGAAAACTCCTACCTTTGTTAAGAATGAATGCTATGTATAAGATACCTACTGATGATACAAAAACTGCCAGGTTTGTATTAGGTACACAAAGAGTCAAGGGGTCAAGGATACAGCAGATTAGGCCTACTTGATATCAAAAAGTTTATAAGTGTCTAAAACTGCCTTGGATATGCAAACTGATACAGAAAAGTGGAAAGGTATTATATTTGCTTTATTCGCTGTTGTAGATAACACAGGCACATATGGGGCATCTTTTGCAATGACTGTCAATGTAAATCACTTCTGGAAACATACATTTGAAGCGTACAGAGAATTTTTGCAAAAGATGTGTTTGAAAGAGCTGATGAAACTATTGCAGAACCTCTGTTTTACAATGATCAGATCGAGATAGGAAACCTAGCCGTTTCTTATAAACACTGGATTGACAGAGGTGTGTATCGCATACATCATCTGTTGCATGAGAACGATACCTTTCTTACCTTCAATTAGTTCAAAGAATTCAGACTAAAACATAATATAAAGACAAACTTTCTGCCTTATCAGGCATGCCTACCCCAAAATTTGCTTTCAGGGACAATACAGACAGAAATCAGTGACAAATCAAAAAAATCAGGGACAGTACAGTGTCAAGATAGAAACAAGTCTTGCAGAAGGCAAACACAAACTCCTTTCCTCCCTTTCTGTAGACAAGGCCACTTTTCTGAGAATTCTTTTTTGAAGACACAACCTCTCTTCACAGTCCTTTTTTTCTTTCTTTTCACTCCTTTCTGACCCATCCAACGATTCAGAATCCAACTCTGTGTCGACATCATGTCTCCTCTTTGACGCCATGTTCTGACTTGAAAGTGAAAGCGAGTTTTGTTTTTTTTCTTTTTTTTTTTTGCGCGCATGCATATCATGTCTACTCAATCTAGCAGACAATATTCTTGGCTCAAGTCTGTGCAGCATGATAAGAAGGAATTTTAACTCCCCTTTTTTTTTTTTTTCAGGGACGCCCGATTTTTTTTTTCTGGGACGCGTGTTGCAAATCTGGGATTTCCAGGACAGCGGCTTCTAAAATCAACTTTCTGGGACAAATCCCGGATGGTCAGGGATGGTAGGCATGCCTGCCCTTATACAGGATGTGTAAATGTGGTGAAGAAATATGTTAAGGAACATGGCTTACTGTTCAGTCTAGTAAAGCCATACAGAACATAAAAGCACTTGAAATAATCCTGTCCATACCGAAAGGAACAATAAGTTATGATATTCTCAATGATGATGGATGGGTACCTAAATGCTGTCAAAAATAAAATTATGCATTAACAATACATTTAAACTGGAACACTGTTTTTCATGGAACACATAAAATACAAGAAGCAAAACTTAAATGGTTCCAGCTGCCGTGGCGAAGTGGTTAGCTTTGTGGACTCCCGGCTGGGAGGTCGTGGGTTCGAATCCCATCAGAGTCATGTGGGTTTTTTCTGCCCTGACCGGCTCCTACCCAGAGTTGAGTTTGCTGCAGACTCAGTTGGGAAGACTGGGACCACACAGTCGAGCTTCATCCACTTAATGGATGCGTTTCTGAGAGTGTTGCTCAAATTTCCTGACCAACACTGCAGGTGCCTGTATCTCTCGGGGCTGGTTGATGCCGGGATATATTATGAAAGGAAGCGTAGAGTACAGCCCTGTCAAGTAGTCTCAGACCGAAATGGAAATCCGTAGCATCATCTTAATCATCCTCATTCTCATGAGCTCGATCAGCATAAAAAAAAAAATGTCTCAAGTTCTGTGGCCCTTCATGCCCTGCTCTCATGGTGACCTCAGTTTCAATGTCCTCTCCACATCTGTGGTCTTGGTTTGGTTCCGTCGGGGTCACCGGTATCGGCAAGTCAATGGGAGCTGTCGTTGGATGGACGTGGTGGCGCCCTCCGGAGGGAGAGCTCACTCACGCCAGCTCCGCGACTAAGCAATTATTGTCGTTAGTAGGGGGCTTAGTAGGTGGTGTCCTGTGTATGTTAGATCAGAACAGGCGCCACTGAACACCACCGAAGTGACTCGGCAGCAGTGCAGCGTCTCCTCTGGTGGGCTGCCTCTTGACGACTTGACATTGACTGCCCCCTGTGGATTGCCGGTGCCGGGGCTACGGCGGAGCCGACTGGGCTGTGGCTGTGGACAAGGTGTCGGAAGCGGTGTGGGTACACTGCCTCTGAGGTGGTGCAGAGGTTGGGACAGCAAAAAAAAAAAAAAAAAAAAAAAAAAATGTGGACAAGTCAACCGTTTTACTTGAATATTCACAAAATCAAAAAACAGATGAGATTTTTTACTTCAATGTCTTGCTCGCCAAGTTCTTTATATACCGTTGTAAAATGAGCAAAAGTCAACCATCTCTTACTCCGTATCTAGAGCAACTCCATAATCAATACAAAACAGAGAAACATTTATTTAATGCATATTTTAACATGGATTATGCCCATTTTATTTCTGGGTGGAAATGCTGTGTACCTCTTATTAATGAAAATAATTGATTCTGGTGGAACATTTGCACGTACTTTGACCATCTTTGTATTATTTTCTACTTTTTCTTTTAGAATTTCGCTTTAAGAATGAAAAGCCACGTTCACATAGTTTTCATGTGTCTGTGTGTGTGAAACATGACATTTTCATTTCTTCTCTTCTTCCGTCATACCCTATAGTCTCTGCCGTGCATGTACATAATAAAAAGCCACATTTCTGTTAAGGCTGCTGTTGTTTTTCGTTAAGTATAACATACTAACATATGTTGTTGTTGTTGTTGTTGTTTTCTTTCACGGCACATATGCTAGTTATCTTCTCTCTCTCAGAGAGTGTGTGTGTGTGTGTGTGTGTGTGTGTGTGTGTGTGTGTGTAAGAGTGTGTGTGTGTGTGTGTGTGTGTGTAAGTGTGTGTGCATGGTGTTTTTTTTCTTTGTTTGCTTAGGTATTGTTGCTTGTTGTTGTTTCTTTTTATTATGTCTTTTTTTTCAAAGTACGTAATTCAATGGCAGACGATAATGTATTTGTTCACATGATTACTGTATGGACTTAACAGTGCCTTTCTCTAAATGTTTTCATGTTTGTGTTATAAAACGAAATCAAAATGAAGAAAAAAAAAAAGGGGGGGGGGGGGGGGGGGGGGGGTGTCAAGAATACAAAACAACAAAATATGCAAGTGATACACTCCCAGACAGCAAGGGTCTAGGGGCCCACCTAGATTCTAGCCAGATCCAGCTCGGTTGTCCTAGATATCCTAGGCTCATCCCCTTGTCTTGGAACCCAATCTAGGTTCTAGCTTGGCACTAGCATGCCACCCAAGCAGCGTGCTGCACCTAGGGTGCCTAGCTAGATTCTAGGTAGGTACTACCCGTCACTCAAGCAAGTGCTGACCTAGGGAACCAAGCTAGATTCTAGCACAGCCCTAGCCTGCCACCCTAGCACGCGCGCTCTACCTCCCATAATGCGCTGAGTCATCAGGCCAACCAAACTGGCCTATATTTAGCGCAAATCTCAATTCCATTTTTTCTTTATGTTTTTCTTTTGTTTCACATTCTACAGTATTCTAGCTGCGTAATCACCAGAAAAATAGATAGAAAACGACGAATGTTGCACATGTTTTGATTGTTTTATGTCTTTTTTTTTTCGTATTTACATGAGATTTTTCCGATCCGGAATTTTGTGTGGTGGTCGACACTTTTCATTGACCGAGTCGTGCCGTTTGCCGTTCTTTGTTCGCCGGTGCAAAGCAGCTGTGAACACGTGTGTCACTTACAGTGGGCTTTTTGGACCTTTTCCATTTTTTAAAAGGTAGCTGTTGTACTTTTCTTTTTTTTTTAAACATGTCTTCGTACTGGTTGAAAAAACAGACGTATACGAAAATTTGTTTCTGAGACTTTGAAAGCCTGTGATCAGGCTGCTGTGATTTTCGGCGAAAACGAAGCCAAAGCGCAAAAATTGTCTTTTGTGTGTGATTCTGTTGAACTTGATTCAGATCGATAGCCGCCACTTCTCCGTAGTCCTTTGTGTTCGGACTCTGTTAGTGACAGTCGTGATGTTCAATTGAACACTCCTGTTAGACGTAATAATCATACTGATCACACAGACAGTAGTGCTTCTGATACAAATGATGGACTTGATGGGCTTGTTGGTGGTAATAAGTCTGATAGCGCCACAGAACTTAGCACCAATGAAGTTGAGACTGGGGAAAACGACATTTATACTGATACACTTTCAGGTTTTGTGATTCTTATAACGATGATTTAGAAGGTGAAATGAATGAAGAGAATTTTGTACTTTTGCTGCTGCATGTTGGCATTTTTTGTTTATGTAGCTCTGAATATGTGAAAGTCATGTTGATTATGGAGCGGCATGAAACGAACATTACTGATGAAGACGTACATGAGCGATTGGCTGGCCACATGGAGGGACTGTGTCCCAGGTGGCAAAAGTAAGCCAAAACACAGTGGTGGTGGTTGTGGACGACCCGGCAGAGGCCAACACAGAAATTGTGTGACTCAATGCATTTAAGAGAATTTTCAATAAAATTACCTGAATTGCTCCCATAATAACTGATGTTGTGTGTGTGTGTGTGTGTGTGTGTGTGTGTGTGTGTGTGTGTGTGTGTGTGCGTGCGTGTGTGTGTGTGTGTGTGTGTGTGTGTGTGTGCGTGCATGCGTGCGTGCGTGTGTGCGTGCATGCGAGTATGAATTTCATGGTGGACAACAAACAGAATGGCTGTGAAGCCTGGATACTGTGAAAGGATGAAGAAAATATAATCAATGCAACAGAAAAGAGGTTCTACGGACGACTTTCCAGAATCAAATGGACAGACACAAGAACAAACCACAGCATGTTAAATGAACTGAATGCTAAGCACCAACTGTTCACAGGGATCAACAGAAGAAAACTGAAAACATGTAGGCCATGTGATCAAAAACACAAAGATAGGATTGATGTCAACAGTCATGCAGGGGAAAGTTTAAGCAAAGTTCAGAAAGGGACAACTGCACACATCCTACTTCAACAACATTGCTGTGTGTGTGTTTTTGGAAGTTGCCTACAGATGTCTCAATGTGAGACTTGGAGAAGATGTGTGACTTTTGGGAGACAATGGCACCCACTGGCGACACGGTGAAGGAGAAGGATGAGGTAGATGATGATGGCAATACAGCCCATCATTGAACTAGCTATAGAAGGCCAGCGTCAGCCGTGCTAGAACTAGCATTACTAGTTGCAAAGTGAGACAACTGCAGGCGGAAATCCAAACAAATCTTAAATAAATGTTAGCGAACCGCCAAGAGAAACGTGGACAAACGAGTCACAAGACAAAACACGATGCGTTTTGACCTCTTAGGTCTTCTTCAAGCAAGACACAAACAAGCAGGACAATGAAAAGGAACGAATTTGTCACTTAGCTTAGATCTCTTCAGCGTTGAATCAACGCCTGCCTACCTTGCGCTGAAGAGATATAAGCTAAGTGACAAATTCGTTCGGCACAGGCACAGTGTTTATGTCTTGCCTGAAGAAGACCTAGGAGGTCGAAACGCATCGTGTGTTGTCTTGTGTCTCGTTTGTCCACGTTTCTCTTGGCGGTTCGCTAACATTTATTTAAGATTTATTTAGTATATTTACTAGCTAGGATGCCAAGCTAGAACCAAGGATAGGCCCATGTAGAACTAGCTAGGGTGCCAAGCTAGAACCAAGGTTGGGCCCATGTAGAACTAGCTAGGGTGCCAAGATGCCAAGCTAGAACCAAGGTTGGGCCCATGTAGAAAACTAGCTAGGGTGCCAAGCTAGAACCAGGTTGGGCCCATGTAGAACTAGCTAGGGTGCCAAGCTAGAACCAAGGTTGGGCCCATGTAGAACTAGCTAGGGTGCCAAGCTAGAACCAAGGTTGGGCCCATATAGAACTAGCTAGGGTGCCAAGCTAGAACCAAGGTTGGGCCCATGAGCACTTCTAGACTGTCCCCAGCTGGTTATCCAAGCTAGTCCCTAGTCAGTTGCCTAGCTTATGCCAAGATTGATTCTAGCCACAGCAACATGATCCAAAGACAGGAACATGAGGCGCGTGCCTTTCAGTAATATGTCTTCTGTAAGATTGCGGATGTTCTGAAGAAGCTGTCTGTGTAATTCTTTGATGATCTCTGCACTGCTGGTCACTGCTTTTAGATCAGTATGTTGTTCATTTCTGTAAACATAAAAAGTGCATTTCCATTGCTTTTCAGTGTGTGTGTGTGTGTGTGTGTGTGTGTGTGTGTGTGTGTGTACTTAGAAAGATAGATAGACGGACAGACAGATCTACAGACAGATGAATATAGATAGATAGATAAGCTACAAATTGGAACCAATTGCACCAGAATGTGTGATACAATGCTATCACCATTTTTGTTATAACCAGGAATGTTAGGGAATTTTTCATGTCAAGCAGATCATCTCAAACTGGTTAAGCAGGAGAGGCTACCCAGGCTATTCTAGAGCCAAGGCAGCCTCTTCTGCCCGGCCAGTTTGGGCCGATCTGCTTGAACAGAAGGTTCTAGCTTGGCACTAGCATGCCACCCAAGCAGCGTGCTGCACCTAGGGTGCCTAGCTAGATTCTAGGTAGGTACTACCCGGTCACTCAAGCAAGTGCTGACCTAGGGAACCAAGCTAGATTCTAGCACAGCCCTAGCCTGCCACCCTAGCACGCGCGCTCTCTACCTCCCATAATGCGCTGAGTCATCAGGCCAACCAAACTGGCCTATATTTAGCGCAAATCTCAAATTCCATTTTTTCTTTATGTTTTTCTTTTGTTTCACATTCTACAGTATTCTAGCTGCGTAATCACCAGAAATGATAGAAAAAACACGAGAATGTTGCACATGTTTTGATTGTTTTATGTTTTTTTTTTTTCGTATTTACATGAGATTTTCCGATCCGGAATTTTTTGTGGTGGTCGACACTTTTTTCATTGACCGGAGTCGTGCCGTTTGCCGTTCTTTGTTCGCCGGTGCAAAGCAGCTGTGAACACGTGTGTCACTTACAGTGGGCTTTTTGGACCTTTTCTCCATTTTTTAAAGGTAGCTGTTGTACTTTTCTTTTTTTTTTAACATGTCTTCGTACTGGTTGAAAAAACAGACGTATACGAAAATTTGTTTCTGAGACTTTGAAAGCCTGTGATCAGGCTGCTGTGATTTTCGGCGAAAACGAAGCCAAAGCGCAAAAATTGTCTTTTGTGTGTGATTCTGTTGAACTTGATTCAGATCGATAGCCGCCACTTCTCCGTAGTCCTTTGTGTTCGGACTCTGTTAGTGACAGTCGTGATGTTCAATTGAACACTCCTGTTAGACGTAATAATCATACTGATCACACAGACAGTAGTGCTTCTGATACAAATGATGGACTTGATGGGCTTGTTGGTGGTAATAAGTCTGATAGCGCCACAGAACTTAGCACCAATGAAGTTGAGAACTGGGAAAACGACATTTATACTGATACACTTTCAGGTTTTTGTGATTCTTATAACGATGATTTAGAAGGTGAAATGAATGAAGAGAATTTTGTACTTTTGCTGCTGCATGTTGGCATTTTTTGTTTATGTAGCTCTGAATTATGTGAAAGTCATGTTGATTATGGAGCGGCATGAAACGAACATTACTGATGAAGACGTACATGAGCGATTGGCTGGCCACATGGAGGGACTGTGTCCCAGGTGGCAAAAGTAAGCCAAAAACAGTGGTGGTGGTTGTGGACGACCCGGCAGAGGCCAACACAGAAATTGTGTGACTCAATGCATTTAAGAATTTTCAATAAAATTACCTGAATTGCTCCCATAATAACTGATGTTGTGTGTGTGTGTGTGTGTGTGTGTGTGTGTGTGTGTGTGTGTGTGTGTGTGTGTGTGTGTGTGTGTGTGTGTGTGTGTGTGTGCGTGTACATGCGTGCGTGCGTGTGTGCGTGCATGCGAGTATGAATTTCATGGTGGACAACAAACAGAATGGCTGTGAAGCCTGGATACTGTGAAAGGATGAAGAAAATATAATCAATGCAACAGAAAAGAGGTTCTACGGACGACTTTCCAGAATCAAATGGACAGACACAAGAACAAACCACAGCATGTTAAATGAACTGAATGCTAAGCACCAACTGTTCACAGGGATCAACAGAAGAAAACTGAAACATGTAGGCCATGTGATCAAAAACACAAAGATAGGATTGATGTCAACAGTCATGCAGGGGAAAGTTTAAGCAAAGTTCAGAAAGGGACAACTGCACACATCCTACTTCAACAACATTGCTGGTGTGTGTGTTTTTTGGAAGTTGCCTACAGATGTCTCAATTGTGAGACTTGGAGAAGATGTGTGACTTTGGGAGACAATGGCACCCACTGGCGACACGGGTGAAGGAGAAGGATGAGGTAGATGATGATGGCAATACAGCCCATCATTGAACTAGCTATAGAAGGCCAGCGTCAGCCGTGCTAGAACTAGCATTACTAGTTGCAAAGTGAGACAACTGCAGGCGGAAATCCAAACAAATCTTAAAAAATGTTAGCGAACCGCCAAGAGAAACGTGGACAAACGAGTCACAAGGCAAAACACGATGCGTTTTTGACCTCTTAGGTCTTCTTCAAGCAAGACACAAACAAGCAGGACAATGAAAAGGAACGAATTTGTCACTTAGCTTAGATCTCTTCAGCGTTGAATCAACGCCTGCCTACCTTGCGCTGAAGAGATATAAGCTAAGTGACAAATTCGTTCGGCACAGGCACAGTGTTTATGTCTTGCCTGAAGAAGACCTAGGAGGTCGAAACGCATCGTGTGTTGTCTTGTGTCTCGTTTGTCCACGTTTCTCTTGGCGGTTCGCTAACATTTATTTAAGATTTTTATTAGTATTACTAGCTAGGATGCCAAGCTAGAACCAAGGATAGGCCCATGTAGAACTAGCTAGGGTGCCAAGCTAGAACCAAGGTGGGGCCCATGTAGAACTAGCTAGGGTGCCAAGCTAGAACCAAGGTTGGGCCCATGTAGAACTAGCTAGGGTGCCAAGCTAGAACCAAGGTTGGGCCCATGTAGAACTAGCTAGGGTGGAACTGAAACTAAATCTGACTTTGCTATTTACTCTCCAGAAGAACAGGCGGTTCACTCATGAAAGAAAAGTCTATGCTACAGTTGAAGTACATTTCAATTGTTGAAACTTATCAGAAGATTCTGTTTCCCATTTCATAAAAGCCATTCAACAGACTTTATAATCTTACATGCAGCACCTGTTGAACACCTTTTTTTCTCCAATTTAGATAAATGCACAAAAACATAAAAAAATTCAGGACGTCTTTTTTCATGGCAGTCACATTCATAAATCCCATTTGTGCTATTCCCAGATTCAATATCATTTAGATCTCCACTGTTTGTTTTCAGGTGTCTCCATTTATCAGTCATTATCAGCTTCTGTACACTCATCAAAATGCCCCTAAACCATGCCATTTAAACCGTTTAGATTGCAGACTTATAATGATCCCTGTTTCTTTCTTTCAAAACTGGTTGATCTACATTCTTGTTAGCACAGATGCCTATGTTGCAACCATCTTCTGATTATTTTCTCATTGTCCCCAAATCAACTGTTTTATTTCCAAGTTTATTGACAGAAATGTTTGCTTCTGAATAAAGATTGAAAATTCAGGTCAAATAGTTGCACTTGCACTTAGATAATTACACTAAAAGCTCTTACCCTTTTAACCCTGTGGCTGCTGCTTGACAAGTGCTCTTGTCAGTGAATGACTGTAGCCTCCTCACGACCAGATGGGACAGACAGTTCAGTTGACCATGTACAAGCGTTTGCCTCACTATGTGTCACACTGGACAGTGTACTACTTTCATGCATGTGAACAATTGTATCTTTTCAATCTATGTATGTTACTCCCCTTCATACCACTAGAACTCAACAACTTCTAATAGGTCAAGTTCAGCAGTTGAGGGGCAAAAGGCTTTTTAGGCAGCCTTGACCACTGGTTCTGTGTTGGGCAGCACACAAGTTAGGAATATCTTTCACAGTACTCATGCTGTGTCTACACCCCGTCTGGTCCAAAAAAAGTCTCTCCAAGGTCCTACCAGTTTGATGCTGGATAGTCTGAACCCCTCAAATGATGTGATGTCCATTCAAAGACTTCACTTACAAGCGTTGCTTCCTTCTGCCTCTAAGCACAGCAGGAAAGGTCAGGGGATTCATAGTATATTCAATTGAAAACTTTACCTGCAAGATTTGCTTCCTTCTGTCTCTCACAACATCTGGAAAGGTCAGAGGGATTAATGTCATGTTCTGTTGGAGAGCTCACTCACAAGACTTGCTTCCTTCTGCCTCTCACCACTACTGGAAAGGTCAGAGGGATTCATGCTATATCCCACAGTATTTCTTTGCTGAAACTCAAATTGGGGAGTTTCTCTGTCTATTTATCTTTCTACTGTAAAAACTTGCTCCAGAACACCTGGTCCATTTTAAAACTGAATACAAGAGACATACTGAATTTCTAATCCTCATTGTCCCTCCTGTAGACTATTGGATATGGAATGTATGGTGGTCTGGAACCTAATATCCCTCTCTTTAAAGACCCACAAAAAAACAAATTTTTTATGACAAAGGTTATTATATCTTACACAACGGTTCAAAATATATGACTCAAACATTTCATCAACCAGTCCTCTGTCTGCTACTGTTCTTTAAAGTTCTTAATTATCTTTTATAACCTACAGAATGTGTAACAAAATTAAAAGCATGGAGTCGAGTCCCTTCCTGTAACGCCATGACAGCGTCACAATGGCAGCCAAGTTTGCTAAATGATCCCATGTTTTTATTGTGAGACTGAGAGCAATGATCATGATCCATCAGCAGTACACACAGACTGCAGTTCAGTGGCATATAAACTGAATGTTTGATGGCTCTGACTTACCTACAATGTAACCTTCAAATTTATCTCTATCAGTACATGTATGTTGCCCTTGATATGTGTGTGTGTGTGTGTGTGTGTGTGTGTGTGTGTGTGTGAGTGTGTGTATGTGCATGAGGTGCACTCTTTGTATCAGTTCTGTGAGTCTACAGAGCTGGGGAATTTTCAATCTTGTACTGTCATGTCACTGGTATCATAACATTTTTGTCATTGGTATCATAACATTTTTGTTGTCATGACAACAAAAATATCAAATGTATGTTGTATGGAAGTATGTGTATCAATTGGGATGCATAAGTATTACGAGAAGATAAATCCACTCCTATAATTGTAGACTGACTGACTTTGTGGCACGCCCTTCGACTATTTGACACAAATGGTACACAATAGTAGTACTGCTACTGACCACTGCAAGTGCCCTGATACAATATTTTCTTCTCCCACACAGTCCAATCGAAAGCATAGGCTAACGATATAGCTCAGTTATTTCTAATCTTGACTGTATTGACTGCTTTTCACTGCTTCATTGTTTTCATTTGGGGATACATAAATGTAAAAGAATTTTTCTTTATTCTCAGGGCACCAAACCAGTCAACTGCTATTGTGACGGCACTCTCATTGAATGGAAGGCAATCTGTTTTCAATTTGTAAGTACTAAAAATTAGTTGGTTTGATTTTTAGATTTGTTTTTCTTGTGAAGTTCAAGTGGGTTGTGGGGATGGTTGTTTAGTATTTCAAACTGATTTTTTCAAGAGCATTCACAGATCCACTCAAGTGTAGTTCTTCTTTGAGTTTTATTGAGTTTTGAACAGAAGGAACCAAGTACAATAACTAGTGATCTATGATTTAGATTCAGACTCCCTGTGGTACATAAAAGATTTTCCTCTCATTAATGATGACCTCTGACATACTTTTATCAATGTCAAGTGATTTGCCTATGTTCTTCAGTTAATGTACAAGTTTCATTGTCTGCTAGATTAAGAAAGTACACTGTATGGCTTCTTTCTATCACCTCTTCTCCTCCTCCTTAGCAACTTTAGTGAGGCTGGGCTTGTTATCAGAGTTAAAACTAAGATCTTTCCCTCCATGACTTTATCTGGGTTCTGTAACATGAAAACGGGAGTTAAAGACAATGATGACCTAGAAATTGTGGAAACAACACATAGGGCAGCATCAGTGTGACAGAGGTCCTCTGGCACAATCAGTGGAGTTCTGGGAAAATCGAACACTAGCACCACCAGCGAGCTCAAAATTCTACCCGGGACAGAATGGCTGCCCAAGAACATCAAGATGGTCAGAGCAGAGCTGATGTCAGTGTTGTCTGGACAGACAACTCAGCAGGTTTGTTTGTCTCAGTGGCCAAAATATGACCAGTAATGGGGAGTTGAATGGATCTGAAGCTGTCGTCAGACCCTATTGTGAGGCAACCTACAACCGTTGACAGTGTTAAAGCCAACTGCTTAATAGACAGCGACTCCTGAGTGACAGTCATTGCAGAGTTCTACTGTAAAAACAAAAACTGAACCTCCGGCCTTCGCAACAAATGGCTACCACTGTCAACACCATGTGGGCAGAAGGTCATCAATGTGACTTTGTCACTGCCAGAGCAAGCTGAGGAACCGAAGGGCCCACAGACACTGCTGCAGTACTGTGCATAGACACCAAATTCTCCGCCTGGGTTCCTGTGATTGTTGTGTAGACAGCATGACAGAGGGCTGGTCTACACAAGCACATTTCAAGGGAAGTCACCGCAGATTTAGTCTCTGGTTAAGTTGTTTGGAGAGCTGTTCCCCTTGAGTGGTTAAACGAAGGTTGTGGAATTGAAGATCATGTGTTTTGATTTGGTTCCAGTTTACTATTTTTTCTTTGTATACAAAAATCTTGTGGGAAAGTTACCAGAGGTAATTATTTGGGAAGTTGAAATAAATTAATTCAGGGAAATAATAACCAAGTTCCCCCTGACAAGTTCCACATCCTATTTCCTGTTCCTTGACATAGCAATTTCCTGCACATTTTGACCGGCTGGAAAGAGAGGGAGACACCTTGTCTGCCTAGAGGGAAAAACAAAGAGAGAAAAAAACAAGTTGGCAGAGTGGTCTTTTAATTCAAGGTTAGTAAGCTGTAGTAAGATTATGAGTAAATTAGGCTAAAACTAAGCCTGTACATTGTTACTGATCATATTATGAATTGGGCTTGTCCAGATACTGATACAAGTTGGTATTTTGAACTGGTTGGGCTTACCATGTGCTTTTGGTAGACATCTTGAAATTGGGGAAAGGATCATGGCCATTCTACAGGATATTAGTAGCTGTCTTGTTTGGAATAGTATTGAGACATGTTAAAGAAATTAATAGACTTATTTCTTCTGTCATGCTTATTCAGTTCTCTTGTGCTCTCCTTTCTCAAGTTGAACAGAACTAAGAGTTTAATCTTAGTGACAGTCTAAATTTCTTTCTCATTTTGATTTCCCTCAGTCTGTGTATTTTCTCTCACTTTCCTTTAAGAGTCATTGCTAACAATGTGTGCCTAGGGCTAAGGTTCATAATTTAGCCCAATACTTCTGACATTAAATTATATTACTAATAGAAGATTTGTACAGTTAGGGCCTAGTTCCAGTGAAAAAACTTTTCATTCCTTTGTTCTCATGGATTGACCCTTGCAACTAAGGAGAAGAGAGTTGTTTAGCTTTATTAGCATGTGTGGTGTTCCTACAATTGAGCTTTCTCAGTGCTAGAAGTTGTGGAGACAAATTGCTGTTGCACTGATGTAGGGAATATTTTTAGGATGTTTGTTGGTATTTCTGCACAAGGGCTCGAATGTTCATGTATGGAAGAGTTTGTAAGTGTGTGAAAGGCATAATGCTTCCATGCTAGTAGGTTAAGATAGACAATTTGCTGGGATATTTGTTGTGTGCCCCAAGATTGATGTGTTTTATTGATGTGTTCTTTTATGTTTAGCAGTGTTGCTCTTGTTGTAGTTTTTTAATAGTAGATTTCTTCGCCATAGAAGGCTAATGTATTGTGTTATGTGTGATTCCCAGGGGCCGACCTTTTTTCTTCGACTTCCTTGTTTTTCTGCCACAATTTTATTTTTCCCCCTTACCCTTGCCTCCCTCCAATCTTGCCCAATTTACCCTCATTTACCCTGCACCCAAAGTTGTCCCTGGTCTAGTCTGCAAATACCAATACTCTGTTACCCATCTCAATATACCTGCGGAACCTCAGGGATGGGATGTGTTTATGTTGGGCTGGACTCTTTTTGATGATTTATTTAATGTTTGATGTTAACTTTAATTTTGGTTTTGAAAATTTTTTGACTCAAAATTCATTGTTGTGTTCTGGTTAAATAAACCAGTGGTTGATTGTTGAATTGAAATTGTTTGGCGAGACAAAATTAAAATAGTGAGACAAATTGTAAGCCACTTGTTTTGTCTGCGTAAGCGAGAGCCTTCCTCGGCCCCTCCCTGTAGACAGAGTCAGCGTGACTTCCCCTGTTCTTTATCTCTTGTTCTCTCTATCTCTCTCTCTCTCTCCCCCCCCCCCCCTCTCTCTCTCTCTCTCTCTCTCTCTCTGTCTCATCTTGCTCCTGCTCTCTAAGTTGGGGAGTACTGTCTGTCTGTCTTCAGTTGGAACCAATACACTAGGGCTAATAGCAGAATCATGCAAGTTGCAGTTCTGTCAGTTCTGAAGCACAATGCTGCTTTTGTGATCTGAGGCAGCCTTTGCCTATAAAGAAGCAGCGAGACTGGTCAGCAGGTGTTTCAGCTCAGTCACACTACTTGGATGTGGAGTGACCAGCCAATCCCATAACGGGCTGGATGTGAACGGCTTTGTATGCAGAGGCCTTACCTTAACCTGAGATGCTGTCCTTTTGCAAGAGCCTACCAAGACTGCATTTCCAGATGGTCTGAAGGTGTTTAGCAGCAAGGCTCATGCTGGACTGTCCCAGGTCAGAGTGGCCAAGACTTTGGTTTTACTGTCAAGACAGAGGATAGCAAAGTCATTGCAGACCTCTTCACCATCCAAGAAGAGTATGCCACAACAAGCATGCTGCAGCAGCTACATGTTGTGTGTGAAGGGGAAGGACACTGAAGGTGGCTAATCAACAACTCCAGCTGAAACCCCACAAACTGCAGTGTTGCTGAATTTGGCATTCTGGTTTCTGGTTTGGAGAAGCATGGTGGAAGAAGCTCAAAGTTTGCCTGCTCACCTATGCCCATATCTTTAACCAGGAACCCAAACAGCACGGCAATATTGGTCCAACATTGCTCCAATATTGGCTGTAACATTGGGGCAACATTGTAGTACAATATTGCTCCAGTGTTGGAAGTGCAAATCGCCCTAACATTGGGGCAATATCGGATCTTGTATTGGATCCAATGTTTTTCGAACATTGCTGCAATATTGGTGCAACATTGGCCCATTGTTGTCTCAATATTGGCTAACCTTGGGATCCAACATTGCTCCAATATGAATCGTACATTCGGCCAATATTATTGGTCCATTGGTTCTGCATCGGATTCATTGCTGGTTCCAATGTGTATGCAATGTTGGTGTAGTGTTGCTGGAATATTGGATTTTCATTGCATAATTTGAATGTGTCTCAAAAATCGATGCATCATTGATTGTACTCTATTGATGCTGCAAAATATTTCCTTTCACACTCATCCTTAAAAAAAACGCCCATTATGATCAGAATTCCCCGGGAAACTTGCAGGATGCGTGGCACAATTTTCCATGGCAGCGCGCGATTCTGCCAGACAAGATGAAAAATTTCATCTCTGGTCATTTTACGAATTGTTCTCCTTGTGACCAATAAGAAGACATGATTCTTAACTTTTCAAATGACGGTTTGGTAACAACAAACTAAGCAAACAGAAATTTTATTACCTTGTGGTCGTAGACTGGCTGTAAACTGACAATGATGGTTTCTGGCACCCAAACACAAAGAAGAATTCTGGCTCCAGACTGCAAAAGAGACCGGGCTTGGTTCCGGGCGACTGAACGTAGTCAAACGTTTGAATCAAAAATCATGTGATCATAAGACTAATCGAATCGTTCGAAAGAAAAATTACGTCATGCTTACGGTCACGTGATTTTTTATTCAAACGTTTCACCCCCCAGAACGCAAGCCGGTAGTGCAGAATATAAATCTTGCGCCCCTGTCTGCGATTCATAAGAATGGAATGATGACGTACTTTTTACAGCGCACGCGCTCGCAGACTGTGCAAAGAATCACGGCGGCCGGGCGCACGCACGCAAAGTATCATTGTATCAAACGCGGATCCAAGGAAGAACAAATGTTCCTCGCAGAAGCCAATGTTTGCTGCGGCGCCGCCCAAACTATCATCGCTTCAGCAACGCGGTGCAGTATTGGCTCCACACACCAAGTGCCTTGAGTTTGGATTCCAATGCGGAGCTAATGTCCATGCAATATTGTCCCAATGTTAGAGGCTGTCTGGGAAGAGTCTTGTATTGGCTGCACTAATGTGGTATAATTATCTGTAAAGTGGTTCAAGATGGTTATTCCCCACATGTGGATTGTGCTGACATGAAGTTAAAGGGCATCAGTCATAGAGCATTCCAGGAATATGTTGAAAATTGTGAGAAAGAAAGGGTAGACTTGACAAGCTCCAATGAAGTATAGCAACCATTCCACAATAGCATCCTGTATGAACACAACAGCTTTAGTTGCATTGCAGTACAGTTGCTGGATGGTGATAATTAGCTTTTTTGAATAATGTTGAATTTCTTCATTCTGGTCCATAGTCTCTCCTGGCAGACTATCAAACACTTACTTGAGATCTATGAGATGTGGCAGAACTTTACCTGGTGTTGAAGCTACTTTTCGCGAATGGTGAACAAGCTAAAGATCTGTTCGAAGGTACATCCGCCTTTGCAAAATCATGCCTGTTCTTCAGCAGTAATAGTACATGCTTATAACTGTAATCTATTCATGATGATTGTGAGCATTACTTTGCTAGCATGACTGATCAAGCTGATAGTGCACAGTAGTGTTCAAGATCCGGAGTCCATTCTTGGAAAACGTGGCGATTGCCGATGATTCCATGGTGCAGGTCTAATTGGGTGTCTCAGATTTTGTTGCAGATGGCAGTTAGGATATCAGTAACTACCTCTCTGTATGTTTCAAGAGTTCTGCAGAGCTAGAGCTCCAAACCATCAAGCACAGTGATATAGGAACAATTACTGGCTAGAATTCCCACCAACAGAAGGAGAAGAGTAAAGACACACATGTACACACATTCTCTCAGCCCTATCACTAAGCCCCCTACCACCACACAGCTGCCATGAATACACAGAGTAATTCTCAAGTTATTGTGGCAAACCCAGGCATGCCTACCCCAAAATTTGCTTTCAGGGACAATACAGACAGAAATCAGGGACAAATCCGTAAAATCAGGGACAGAACAGAAATCACACACACGGGTCTTGCAGAAACAAATGAAACTCCTTTCCTCCCTTGTTGTAGACAAGGCCACTTTTCTGAGAATTTTTTTTTGAAGACACAACCTCTCTTCACAGTCGTTTTTTTCTTCTTCTTTTCACTCCTTTCTGACCCATCCGACAAGTCAGAATTCGTCTGTGTTCACATCATGTCTCCTCTTCGACGCCATGTTCTGACTTGAAAGTGAAAGAGAGGTGGGGGGGGTTTTCACGTGCATGCGTATTACGTCTACTCACTCTAGCAGACGATATTCTTGGCTCAGGTCTGTGCAGAGCGATAAGAACAGCTTCTTAACTCCCGATTTTTTTTCCGGGATGCCTGATTTTTTTTCCGGGACGCGTGTTGCAAATCCAGGATTTCCAGGACAGCAGCTTCTAAAATCAACTTTCCAGGACAAATCCCCGATGGTCAGGGACGGTAGGCATGCCTGAATGACAAAATGATGGACAATTAAAAATAAAAATTACTTGCTGCTCAGCTTGCAGATCATCATGTTCATGCAGCTGTCGATTCCCTGAAACACAGTTATAGGCACTTTGTCAGAAACAACACGCTAGATCAAATTGTTCCCATGTTCACCAAGGCAATTACTCTTGTTTTTAACACAACAGACTGGCATTATGCTCAAACCATAAATTTGGAAGTTTTGCTTACTAAGTTTGATGTGCTGAAGCTTGAGCATTGAATGCAGACTTTTTTTAACTGATGCATGCACATGCTTTAGCCAGGAAAACTGCACAGGTCATTAGTTTGATTGTTTGACTACACTACGTTCCTTCCCACAGACTAAACATGGGCTAACTTTCTCTCTGTTCAAGTTGTTTCAAAACAGCTGTGGGTCACCTTTTTTCACAATAAAGCAAATCCTCATTTTGATGAAAAAAAGACAAACTTGTGATAGGTGAAGGATTCGACACCGAACATTCACAGGATCATCCTATGGACAAGTCATCTAATGTTTCCCATTGCATTTACTGATGGACACTTCAAACTCCAAAGAAGGCACAAGTATCTTCCAAATATTTTCCACTTTAGAATTCAAAGACATCATTTAAAGTACTGCAGAAAATGACAAGCCACATTCAAGAAAAAAATCTGTTTAATCATTTTAAGACAGAACATAATACATTTTCAATTCATGTTGGGCTTGTGTGCTTTGGTCATTTTGGACAAACAGGATGTGCCCATTGAGATTATCATTTTCGGAAAAGGTAATAATACTCTGATGAAGACATCCATAGTCACTGGTATGCAAGACATTTGGACTTGGCAATCCAAAAGCGAACGGCTTGTGTTTGTAAAATTTCATTTTTACCTCCACCCCTCCCTCTCCCACAAACACACAATCTCTCTCTCTCTCTCTCTCAACCACATACATTGAAAAGATTTTAGCCAATAATAAATGTAACAAGTTCTATGTTTGGCTACAGTGTATCTGTGTTTTGGTTCACATACATCACTATGCTGGAAAATCCTAGATCCATCTTCTTCTTGTGGTTAGTATATCAAAACATTCAAAATGATAATTTCAGAGTATATTCACTTAAAAGTATGGCTGGCAATTTCACTGATAGTCATTTATAGTACCAACGGTGCATGTTACAGCTGTTTTGTCCCAGAGTAAATAACAGAGAAATGTGTTCACGGATGTATGCAGTTTGCAAGCATTGTCTGCCTTATAGATTAGGACAAGAACTCCAATTTTGCTTGAGCACACGCTTTAGTCTGTGCACTGGAAGGATACATAAACTGGATAATCACCGCTTTATTCTGTGTTATTATGGACCCTTACCATGATTAGTGATTATGAGTATGAACCAGACAAACAGCACAACTGGTTACCAAAGACTGATTAAACCACATATAGGCTACTTAATAAAAATCGCTCTCCCAAATGAGAATAATATCAACAACAGATTTTATGACTGTGCACATATACTCTACTACAGATTTTCTTATCACTACTGTCTTTGGTTCTTCATTCCATGTGCACACTATCAAAAAAGACAAACATGTTGCAACTTGTAAAGTTCTGTAAACAAACTGTAAATATTTTCTCAAAATAATGTAATGATTGGAAACCCCATACACCCCCTTTCCCTCATATACACTGATCACACACACACACACACACACACACACACACACACACACACACACACACACACACACAGCAGCCCCACACCATACATACACAACTATATTTAACATGCCATCAGATCCCCATTCCATTTCTTGACCCTCCATCCCCCGATCAAACCTACCTGTCTTGCTGAATCCAAAAGAACATTTTCTGACTGAATGTGGTGAGCCAGAGTTGCTGCCATGACATCAACAGGAACCATACCAGTTAACAGAACCGACAAGAGAGGCTTCAGACGCAGGCAAGCAACAAATGTTCTCACAAACAATGGATCCACTTGAAATGCAGGCTTCAGCTCTTTCAGCACGGATGTAGTACTTTAAGAACAAGAGAATCAGTTTTGTCAGCAAGAATTGTCACAGAAAAAAACAGTAAAACCATTCATAAGCTACACAAATCCTTCCTTAGCTTACCATGACATATACTGTATAAGATATAGTTAAATTTGGTCAATGCACCTTGAATTCTGAAAAAACTTGTCACTATAAACTCCATCTGAAAAAGATTTGAATTTTCTAACAGTTATTTTTTTTTTGTTTTTTTTTTCTAAGGATGTGGGCATGCTCTCATTTTGCCTTGACTGTTGGATGGGGCATGCTCTCATTTTGCATTTATTTATCTTGTTACGTCTCTCAATACCACTCTCCACTGTTGAACTACCTATGTGTTTACTTCAGCTTCACTAAATCTAAACATTGCTCTTACAATCAGTATTTGCATTTTTCTCCAAGGAAAACACTGTTTTTGTCCATAGCCATCCTACAGATCTTTTTGTGCCTAGACATTTGCTGGCTTTTTTTTTTTGGCAACAGATGCCACTGATGATGATACTGTCTTTGAAAATCTTAATCCAACCAAAGAAGGCCCCATTTGTTAGCACCATACATTCATAAAGCAACTAGACTATCACAAAATTTGCTCAAATCTTAATGGTGTTCTTAAATTTCTTCCAGAAAGAGTTATGTTTCCTCATTTCTACTGGTCTATAAATTCTTAGGCAAATGAAACAAACTGCAGCGTTACCGGAACACGACGAAAAAGTGGAAGAGCACACAAAACAGAGAGTGAAGTAACGCAGTTTTAATGCATGACACAAAACAAGACAAGAAATTTTCGGCAATAAGCCTTCCTCAGCGACAAAACAATAAAAACAGTACAGACATTAGCATGCACAAAAGCACATGCGCATTTCACCACTTTGGCTCACAAGGGGAGTATTGCGCATGTTAATGTCTGTACTGTTTTTATTGTTCTGTCGCTGAGGAAGGATTATTGCCAAAAACTTCTTGTCTTGTTTTGTGTCGTGCATTAAACCTGCATTACTTCACACTTTGTTTTGTGTGCTCTTCCGCTTTTTCATCGTATAAATTCTCAGCGGTGACACAATGTTCCGTGCCATTCCATTGATTAAACTAAAAGATCATGTTAGGACTAGATTTAAGAATTATCATACCCCGCATTCATTCACCGCTTGTTTTTTGAATTGTCTCACACACAGCTCAAAGGATATACTGGAAAATATTTGTGCAACCACCCATGCTGTCAAAATTATGAATGAGCGGAATACACTGAGCTGTGAGAAGCCATATTGCCTGTTTTCATTTTGAAAGGGTGCAGTAATTGAGAAAGCAGCCGCGAGGCCCCATGTAAGAAGATGTCATCATTTTTAAGCACTTTGCATGGGCTTGGAAATAGGCAGATACTAGCTTATTGTTGTATGTCTATCAACACTGTACCTATGTGCAGTAACATGTGTGTGTGTGTGTGTGTATGTGTGTGTGTGTGTGTGTGTGTGTGTGTGTGTGTACATGCATGAGCGCGCACGTATGTGTACGGTGTGGTTAGACCCTGATCAATATTAATACATGCGTTTGTGCAAGTGGAGAATGGGAGTCAAAAAAAAATATATATATACATATATACATACATATACAAACATATATATATATATATATATATGTACACACATGCACATAAAGTAGGGATAAAAACTGACTCATAAAAATATTTTCAGTATTTCAACCTTCCAAAATCATCCTCAGCGGAAGAATTGAGCCAGGTATCCAGTCATCAGGATATGAAAACAAGCAGTCATTGATATTCTTATCTCTCACTCCCAGCTCAAACCTCACACACCTCTCCCCCAAATTTGTACATGCCCATCACATTCTAATAACCACATATCTCCCATCCCACCCCCCACCCCCCCCCCCACACACACACACACTCCCAACTGCTGCCCCCTAACACCCTGATAAACAGGTTGATAATAAAAACATTAGCTTGTCCTCAGCTACCAGATTTACATGTCATAAGCAAAAGTCTGTGTTAAAACTTCAGTGTTAACAAAGGGACTTCAAAGGGGAAAAAAAGTAAGCTCTGGTCAGGCATGCAAAATTTGCATACATAAAAACGGGTTAGTTTACCGAGTCTTGTGTTAAGCGGATCTCACTGTAGATGTATCAAACTGAAATTAAATAGGATTTTGCCAGTTATCCAAAAATAAATCTAGAATCATATCCATCTCAAGACACACTCTTTTTCTAAGTCAAGCTCTTGACCAAAAAGAGCCTGAAATTGTAAGACAATCATTAACTGTGAAAATGTTGCAATTCAGAAAGCATAGTATGTAGAATGAAAACCTTCTGAGCTAAAATTACCTTTCTAAATAAGCAAAACTGCATCAAGACCTACGATAGAGGCATGCCCAAATACCTTATTCATGGGGGACATTTGGCTTTACAAATACCATACACACACAGGCACGCGCGCGCGCACACACACACACGCACACACACACAGAACCTACTCCAATGCCAGGGTCCATTCGATGAAAGCGTTTTTTCTTTTTTCCAAACTCTTCAAACCCCACCAATCACTGTTCCTGAAGTTAGAAGATGGTTCAACATCCTGGTAGGGCTGTGCTTTGTCCTGTAGGAAATGAAGCAGCGGAATGCAGAACATCCAACTGATGTCAAAGGCATTGTTGTACGCTCCACTGACATAGGTTCTGTCCATTAAATTTGAAACTGCTTTGGCAAGATCTCTGCAAAACACACAAGAGAAATGAACACAAGCACAGACACATACATGCTCACACATCCATACACCCATGCACACACACTCTCTCTCACACACACACAAAAAAACACACCTAGAGAGAGAGCAAAAGAATATACAATTACTGTCATAATATGTTTGGCCCAAAATCAAATTCATATTAGTGTTGAAATATATTTTTTCAACAGAGTTTCGGAAATATTCCATATGACTGGACTGTTGGCCTGATTAAACCACTGTACAAGGAAAAGGTAGTAAACATGACTGCAACCCTTATTAGCGGTACAACTTTGCTGAGTTGTGTTGGTAAACTGATTACAGCAGTCTTGAATAGCCGACTGTCATCCTTTCTTCAACAATCTTCAAAGAGTCTTAGTGTTGTTAGTACGACTCGAGATCGTAATGTAAACTCAAGTCATGTTAGGAACAGAATCAGATTTTATTGGAAAGCCTATGTAGTTTCCGAAAACATCATTCTGCTATGGGCCATGTGTTTATACTTAAATGTTTAATGATGTTTTCCCAAGTCAGAAGAAAAAAATGTGTACTGAGCATTCACTGATTTATTAAAAAAAAAACAACTTTCGATTCTGTACGGAGGCATGCATTATTGTCTAAACTCATAAAGGAAAAAATCAATGGCAAAATCTGATGAGTCATAATGAATATGTATAGTAATTTGAAGTCTTCCGTATTTATGAATGGCAATTTGTCAGACTTTCGGGGGGGCCATAAAGGTGTTCATTAAGGTGAGAGTCTTTCTCCTGTATTATTAGCTTTGTATTAAATGATGATCTTGAAGGCTATCTGAAAGACAGTGGGTGTTCACCATTAGAAACAAAGCATCCTTTGGATATTGATGTAACGAATTATGTCAAACCTTTTGTCTTGTTATACACGCAGATGACACAATTATATTTTCAGAGACAAAAGTGGGATTACAAAAAGCACTAGATTCCTTGCTGTTATATTGTAGTAGGTAGAAGCTAACAGTTAACACTGCTAAAACTAAAATAATGATATTTAACAGTGCAAAGCTGAATGAACAGGACACATTTCATTATGGAAATAAAAAAGTTGATGCTGTCACCAGCTTCAAATATTTAGGGGCAGATTTTAATTGAATGGGTTCTTTTGCTAAATATATAAGAAAAACACTTTGATAAAGCATTATTAGCCATGTTTGAATTGATACATGCTTGTACAATCTGGTTTTGACTGTGTTTGGAGCAATCAGTCTTTAACAGTCATCAATACATTATGTAGAATGTCAAAAATAGTTTGCAATACTCTTTTGTCAAAAACATGGCAACATGACACTGAAATTAGCAGTAAATAGGGTGAAAGGAATAAATGTTGTTTTACTGTTGCCTGTGTGTCCATGCGCGTATGTGTGTGCGTGTGCATGCGCGCGCGCGTGTGCGCGTGCGTGCGTGCGTGCGCGTGCGTGTGTGTGTGTGTCTGTGAGAGTGTCTGTTTGTGTGTGTGAGTGTGAGTGTGCATGTGTGTGTGTGTGTGTGTGTGTGTGAAAATCCTATGAATTTAAGCTTTTGTACTATGTGTGTGTGTGTGTGTGTGTGTGTGTGTGCGCGCGCGCGCGCGCTTGCATAAAATTTATACCACAATGCATGTTATGTGCAGATCACGTTTTTCATTTGCAAATTTTGACCAAGTTTAAAGAGTGTGTGCAGCACATCACACAGAAATTACATATACATGATATATGCATATAAACATGTATGTGGTATTTTTGCTACACTGTTGTAAAATTGTATGCATGCATGTGTGTGTGTGTGTGTGTGTGTATGTGTGTGTGTGTGTGTGTGTGCATGACTCTAGTGAATACCCAAGGACCAAGGGACAGGCCAAAGTGGAGGGCTCTGAAGCAGAAGGCTGTGCCTTTGAAGGCGCAAAGCAGGTACTTCTGAGAGGTTGGGTGGATTGGGATGTGAAAGTAAACATCTGACAGGTCCAGGCTCACAGCCCAATTCTCTGGAGCAATTGACATGTGTAACCTGCCGACTCTTCCCAAAGGGAGTAACATGTGTCAAGTAAGGACTGATTATAGGTGTCACCAAACTGGGGGACTTTTCTCTGAAGCATTAGCAGCAGAACAGGAATCATCCGTAACAGAGTCTTCACAGAATGACAACTTCACACAAACTCCCCACAGAAGAGGAGAAAAAGTATGAACTGGAAAGAGTATCACTGATCTCTGATTGCAGTCTTTATGAGTGGAAACTCACAACTCTGAATAGAAACATCATCATCATCACCATAATCATCAAAAACATCTTCCTCTTGACCACTCAAAGCAGGTCCTCCCACATTCTCACCGAATTTATCTTCATGATAACAATCTGAGATCACCCAATCTTCCCCACCAGAATTCCCTACGGGTTTTGCCCTTTTCTTACACAAATCCTCCCCTCCCCTCCCCTCCCTTTTTCTGCCCCATGTGGGACAACCACCACCCTGGCTGCTTTTCCAGCATGCACAGCAACACTGGCGCAAACTCAGATGAAGCCCTCAGATGCTATCATTGCCCAGCCACTATGCTATCATTGCCCAGCCACTCCTCTTCACTTAGGAGGTGCCCTTGGGGGAGATGCTGGTCTGCCTCCTCTTGCCCCAGGACCGCACTGGAAAGGGTACGACAGGAAGAGTTGGTCAAAACTCTTGCCAAAACTGGCAGACTGTCACACCAGTTGACACGAGAATCAAAGTCGAACACAACATGCCATGTCTCACCTGCCTGATTCTCACACAAGCTACAAGGAGTGAAACTCATGCAGGCGATGCAGGTCTCTTGTGAGTCTAAAACAGAACAGCATTTTTGACACACACAGCAAATCCAAAAGGCTGTAGAACATACAGGATTCCAAGTTGACTTGGCAGATCCCAAGGCACTTAGCGAGGCTGACAACTGTTGTTGTAGCAAGGATGTGAAACAATGCATCTTTTTAGCATTTTCTTGCTGAGATGACAATGACTGAGCAGTTTCTTCCTCAGAGGGGAAGACTCAAAAGAATACTTTTAACAATCCAGAATGCGTCCTAACCAAAGTTCGAAAACTAAGAGCAGAGAGAGACACGTTCCTTTGCCAAGGAAAAGGAGAAACCGAACTCCCTTGAGCAGAGCATAATGTTTTGAGTTCACAATGGATGACCACTCTGGCTGACTTAGTGAAACATATGTAAGATTACAGCAACTGTTTGAAGAAATAAGCATGAAGAAAATGTCATTTAGCAATGGTAACAATAATAAAATGAAACTGGCCAGCCACAGTATCCACCTGGAGCTGTCAGTAGACGGGGACTTTCATCCAGCAGGGTCTCATATCCATAATTTGGGAGTATAATTTCTATCCTTATCCCTTCTACTGCCCATACCAGTTCTAACTCTGATCTGCAACTCACCAATTCTACTGAGACAGAGTCTGTCCTTCAGGCTTCAGATTAGAGCTAGTGCACTTCAAACACATACTGGTTGGTACTGGACTGTCTGAAGGTCTGGGTGACCTCAGTGTGCCCACCTCATTTGACTTTTCCTGGTCTATCCCTTTTTCCTCTTACTGGTGGAATCTTGTGAAGTGGATAGCAGCATCCAATCACCATGGCAATGTTAATCTTCTAACCATAAGATATTGGGATATAGCTCATAGATCTTATCTGAACCTTCTGTTTCTACTTCCAGTTTCCTTTTTTCAGGATTTTTGTTTCCAGTCCCTCACATCATGTGGGTGCCTACAGACTCAGAACTCTTCTTCCTGCCCTTTCTCTGTTAACCTTTGCCCCATCTCCTTTTCCCACACAAAATTCTTTCTACACAACAAAGTCCCGAATCAAACTGACTTTTTCCTCAACAATTGACAAATACTTCCTTAGGAGTGCCACTCTTGGTTGGACCCTTGTTATTTCAGCAGCTCCTCCACAATCTCCATCAACCTGACAGCTTTATCCCTTACCTGAAAGAACATGTTATGGGCTTCGCCTCACCAGATGACACTAGTTCCTCCTTGATTATATGGCACAGAATCCATGGATTAACTTTGTCTCTCACCAAATTGGCAGTATGGGCCTCCTCATCATTTAATGCGATGGCCCCACCCCTCCTCCTTCCCCTCTCGATCCTCCCAATAGTCTTCAAAGTATGTGAACAGTTTGGATGGATTCTTCTGGCTGCTGATTGTGTTTGCAGAAGATGAAGATCTATGTGGTATGCTGTCCCTAAAACCCCAAGGAGGATGCTGATCACTTTCTCTGAGATGTTGGTCTCTTACAAATGCTACAGCTGCATTTGCTGGTGAGTGATTCCCCCAACCCCAAGGTGGTTGTCTGCAAAATATGCTGCCATCTCATTTCCTATGGGTACGCAGCTATGACCTGCTTCACCTTCATGCCATTTGCAGACTCACCAGCAAAGTTTAGTAATTATGGTGATACAGACCATATAGTGATACAGACCAAACTGAGTCTGCACCATCATATCAGTGTACAGTTTTGAGGGGCTTCAACTGGGCTTTTTGTGACTGCTGTAGGGAGATACAGGGCTTTGCATGGCTTCTGTTGGCTTCTTAGGGCTGTGAGCTGCTAACAATTATTCAAAACACCTTACCTACTGAACACTGTCAGCGACATCAAAAATGGTACACACACAGGTGTGGTGGTGAGTTGAATAATTGTGGTGTACAGAAAAGAGACAGTCTCTCTCTCTCTCTCACTGTACCTTGACAGGGCCACATACAGTAATTCTCTTTAGTTTTAATGAAGCCTAAGCAGCAAACAGAGCTACAGCTTTCACACTGGCGCTCTTCTCAGTGTTGCCGAACTGCAAGCTTACCTCTTCCGGCTCTCAGAAAGAAATGAAATGAAAAAAAACTAAAATCCATCAGTCTGTAACCCTTGCCATACCTACCCCACAGTCCTCAATTAAATCAACAGGGCCAAATTGATTGTCCCCTAATTGTCCCCAATAAACTGTGTGTGTGTGTGTGTGTGTGTGTGTGTGTGTGTGTTTGTGTGTGTGCATGTGCGTGTGTGTGTGTGTGAGAGAGCGAGAAAGAGAGAGAGACAACCTTTACATTATCACCACCAAAGGGATGGTGGATTATGTGTCACAGCAACTGACTATAAAAATGAAGGGTGGCACGTCCAAGTACTTCATACTTAGCTCCATGAAGATGTAAAGGGCACACTATAAGTTACAGTTTCAGGTAAAAGGGAGAACTTCACTAAATCAAGTTTCAAGAAGTATGTGAAGGGTTGCAAGGAAGTTGGCATGAGAAGAAACTTATTGTAAGAAAGGGTTTTAAAGAACCCATGATAAACATGAAATATGATACCCATAGAATGATGGAGAAGAACACAAATTCGCTTGCATAAATCAGACTACTGTGTTATTCTGACTTGTGTCTTAACAGGATATACAACTGGACTTCAATACAGAAAATATGCTGTAGTAAGGATTATAATGATGAAAACTGCAAGCTAAACAACACCCACAAAAAATGCAATATTTGGTACATCCATACCTTACTGCTGCAAATGTTTTCATCAAGTTTTTGCACAAACAAAATGTTTAATACAAGTCTAATGCTACAATGTTGACACTTTCATCTCCAGTCAACTTAAGCGGTTCATGACATAACTGCTTGTTTCATCTTCATGATGTTATAGGGTGCGTACAGATGTAAATTAACATCGGCTGTGCGTATAGCCACAAAAACCGAAAGTCGTGGTCCGTGCCTGAACAAAAAGCATTGACAAACGGAAACCAGGCATTTTGAAGCCTGGTATAGACCGACGACATCTAAGAGGCTACACGCAGTGCCTTAAACAGTTAGTAGGTTGTATGAAATTGTAGACTATGAAAAGTTTTTTTCTTTGATGATCTTTGGATATTTTACCCTGTATGTTGTACAAGTTGCAGTTTTGTGGGTGCAAACCTTTCAAGCTTTTCAGTTTGTGAACAGCCATGTGCTAGCTTTGCTACTCAAACTGTCTTGTTTTTCAAGCTTTTCAGTTTCTGAACTGCCATGTGCTAGCCTTGCTACTCAAACTGTCTTTGTTTCAAGCCTTCAATTTCTGAACTGCCACATGCTAGCCTTGCTGCTCACTCTCTGTTTTCTGATCATTACCATCTTGTATTGGAAAGAAAATGTAAAATCTGTGACATATTTAGAATTATCCAGCCATCTAAAGGATTGGGTGGACTACTGTACTTGCAAATTTATTGTTGAAAGGCTAAGTAACATTTGACAAAAGTATCACTTTTACAACCAGGCAGAACTTGAACTTTCGTCAGCAGATTTTGCAACGTTGTTGTACATAACTGACGTCAGAATTCTCTAGGCCTGGAGAAATTTGTCTAAACTTGACTTAGTCCTCTGAATTCCCTGGGGAACATTGGGCCGCAACCACACTCTTCCAGCGGACATGGTTTCGGGAGATCTTCTTCAGCTTGGCCCATGTCATTCCCGCGGCCTTCACTTCTGTGTTGGTACTCCTTCGCCATGTCTGTCTTGGTCTTCCCACTTTTGTCTTGCCCTGAGGGTTCCATTCAAGGGCTTGTCTTGTGATGTTGAATGGAGACTTTCTGAGGGTGTGGCCAATCCATTTGTCTAAAGGCAGTTTTTAACTAATTTTCTGTCTGTGTTCCAGCCTACCTTGAACATTGAATTCCTTCCTTTTTTCCCCTTTTATTCTTGTGTATTTTGTATGTTGGAATAATGATTAAGGTGATACTTCAGCATAATTACTAAGTCACAATTCTTATCCACAAGATCCTTTGAAGGTGGCTTTGCCCTAAATTAATATTCTAAAAGGTTGGTCAAGAAGGTATACAGCCTCAGATTTAACTGATACATGGCTCAGTACGGTAATAACTATGGTAAATAATTAATTTTGTTTTTGTTAGTAGTGTTAGTAATTAATTTCTGCTTGGGGAATTGATCTAATCCTGGCTCAGAAGAAACCTAATTTTGTAAATTTCCTTTGGAAAATTTCGATTTGGGGGGTTGTTGCAACTAATGCAAGGCATTCCGTGATTAAATGATCATGAGAAAATCAAGCTCATTTTACCAACCCCCACATTGAGAACCAGGTTGTAAAGTCATGGGGAAAAGTGTCAGAGCATTGAAATTGGCTTCAACTGTCTTAGGTAAAATGGTGACTGAAGCCATGACATTGTGGCAAAGTTGTAATTTGGCGTCGTATACTATACCATGTCAGACCATAGCATTAAACGGCTGTCAGTCAGCTCTGTCAGGCCGAAGTTTTGTGGCAAATGCAGTCATAAGATAGTCACGTGACGCCCACCCTACTTCCGCCTACGGAAGATGCCGAAGATTGTGTACTGTCCATTCTACTTCGGCCTGTCGCCCAAGCAAGATAAGTCTTGTGCTCTGTCTCGCCTATACTTTGCTTTGGTGTAAAGATTGCTGTGTTTTTGCACTCTGTACTCATTTATCTGTGGCTTCCGCTTATATCTTGACGTGTGAGGTTATCGGATGGGCTAGCATTCTAACCTTATTTACTGAAATTTTCTCGCGATCGTGGTGCTCCCGGTTCTTCTCTATTTGCGTAACCGGTTCGAGGTTGATCAGCATTTTCCATCGCCACGTCCATCGCGTTTTCTCTGCCTCCTTTTGTCCATCGGCCTTGCATTCTCACTCGCCTTTACGGCCTTTCGCCCCTAAATTCCGATTTCTAATCTCGCCGTTACTTGTACCACGTTTCCACTATCTCATCTGCGACGATCGCGGGTCGGTTTCGTCGCCATCTTGTTTTGCGCCAGTCTCCATTCCTTGTCGCACCAGCTTTCTAGCCCCACGCTGTTACACGTGGTTTGTCGTTCGGAATTTGCTTCCTACACTTGTTTACACCCCTCCCATTCATTTACCGCATTTTTCGATCGGCTTCGTGTGCGTGGCGATCGCATCGCCCTTCGGCATTGCTGTTACACGTGGCGTTACTCAGCACTTTTGGTTCACGCCACTGCCGTTGCTCACGCACGGTTTCGTTCATCGCTACTGCGTTTTATGTCACTGTGCGAGCTTGTTACTTTTATATTTCCATTGTGTTATATTGCTATTGTGTGCGCCGTCGTGTTACGATCGTGTGCTCCGGTTTTGCTCGGCGCCATTGCCCAAAATGGTGAAGGACTCGGTTGGGCCGAGCAGCTCTGACGTTCAGAGTTCGCTCGCTTTCCCGGAGGACCAACGAGTTGGTTCCAACTCCGAGCAGACCGTTCTTCCCGCGGGAGAACGGACGGCCGCGGTAGTTGGAGACGACCTTCCCGCGAAGGGACGCGGGACTCTCCCTCCTCTACCCGACCGCCGGACGCACGACCGTTGCGTTCGAGAGCTACTAGGCAATTGGCTGCTATTTCCAAATGCTTATCGTTCACCCTGCCCAGAAAATCATAGGGCAAGGCCCCCCTAAAGGGACCCACTCAAGTCTAAACATCCAAGCGGGATTCCGCTTCTCCTCTCCAGCCACCCTGCCTTCTAGCTTTCCGGCGCATAGTCAGACATCCATTTACTATGCCCAGTCACGCGACCCTCGGTCCCCGGGGACCTTTGCCGGGGCGCGGACAGGCACGGGTGACGGTTTTGGACTGGAACCTCCACCCGTCACTCGCATTTATGAGACGCGCGGGTCCACGTCTCCCCCCCCATCTGGACTCGCCGTCTCACGATGCTCTTCCCCACCGTGCACAGGTGCAGCCAACACCCCTGCACGAGGAGCGTCCTGTTATCTCCGGACGCAGTTTTATGGACACGTCATGGCAAGACCATGCACATGACCATAACTCTGGGCGTATGGGAACACCGAGTGCCTCCACCGGTTGTGAACATACACAAGGACGGGCCGATCTACCCCGCTCGCCCGTCGCAGGTTCCCCTAGGGGTTCAGGACGCTGGGGGTCCGACCTACTCGGCCCCCTTTTGGGCAACGTCCTCGGTCCCGTTCCTCCGGGGGGAGGATCTACCAGCGGGACCATGGGAACCGGCCCTATTCCCCTGGTCCCCAGCGCACTCCCGGGGGGGGACGACATACCATGGTCGAACACTACCCCCCCCCTCTGCTGCTCAAGGTTACCCCGGTCCCCGGGGAGTCCCTGCACAGTACCCTGGGCCGCACAGCCTGCTTATCTCCCCGGGGACCAGTGGCTCTATGCCCCGAGAGAGAGACCAGTGACTTTACACCCCCACTCCCAACCGGAACAGCTATATGGTCGCTTGTGGCACCCAATCTCACAGACCTGGGTCGACCTTGGTCTCCCACCTCGGGCGCTGTCCGATCGGCAGTCCAGGCTCTCCCACCCTAGCCCATCTGCCGAGCAGAGCCACGAGGGGCCCGCCCTCCCCCCCTACGGACAGAGGCCCTCCTTCGCTGGTGCCACGCACGGGGAACCACCCTCCGTGCAAGACATATAGCGGGGACACGCAACATCCTGGCAGACTTTCTCAGCCGCTCAGGGACCCTTCTGCACACAAAGTGGACCCTGAACAAGCTGACGCTAACCACAGTATGGGAGCACTGGTTCAAGCCATGGTCGACCTCTTGGCGACCCGCTTCAACCATCGCCTTCCCATGTATGTCTCCCCCGTCCCGGACCTCCGAGCGTACGCAGTCGATGCGCTCTCCCTCCCCTGGACGGGACTCATCGCGTACACCTTTCCCCCTTCCCAATACTTCACAAAGTGATCAGGAAGGCCAGGCTGGAGAGACCCAAACTCATCCTTATAACCCTGTGGTGGCCGACCCAATCGTGGTTCCCAGACCTCAGGTCCCTAACTCACGTTCCCCCTCTCCAGCTAGCCCCTCGGTGGGACTTGCTCAGACAACCTCGCTCGGGCCTCCCTCACTCCAACCCCCAGATGCTTCGCCTACACGCTTGGCTGATATGCCAACCAAATTCTACCACCGGTCCCCGCCACCCCCGCGGACAGACCCCGGTCTGTCCTAGATACCCTGACAGAAGCAGGGGCATCGCAGGGATTACGGGACTTGGCCTTGGCCTCGCGTAGGACCTCGGACCAGCACCGAGTCCCTCTACAATTACCGATGGGAGAGATGGGTCATGTGGTGCACGGCTAACTCGGTCCCCTACCTCCTCCCCTCCAACATCCAGATAGGCAATTTCCTATCCCATCTTTCGTCCTCTCGAAAGCACTCTGCTAGTTCCATTCGGGCTACAAATCGGCCGTATGCACCACCATCCGACAGCTGGGCGGCCCACATTCGACAATACTTCTCCTTAGAGAACTATCTCGGGGGGTGGCCCTACGGGAAGCTCAGTCCCCTAGGCGCGCTCCCATGTGGGACCTCTTTCTGGTTCTTGACTCCCTCAGAAAACCCCCTTTCGAGCCCCTCCGCGCTATTCCCTTTGACATTCTCTCCTTCAAAACCACCTTCCTTCTCTCCCTGGCCTCAGCCAGGAGAAGAAGTGGGATTCATGCCCTCAGTGGTGACCCTCGGGACATCGCCTTTCACAAAGACGGCTCGGTCTCGCTTAAGTTCCTGCGAAGAACCAGGAACCAGGCACGACCTCTCCTTCCCTGGTTATCTGCTCCCTAGCGGATATCTTAGGCAGCGAAGGCTGCGGGGACATGGACCTGTGTCCCTCTAGGTGCCTCAGATACTACTGGGAGTGTTCCCGCCCCAGGCGTTCCTCTCAGAGAAGCCTCCTTTTTTCCATCAACCCCAACAACAAGAAAGACATCTCGGCGGGCTCTATTTCTAGGTGGCTATCCAATACTATCAATCTGCCTATGCCCAGGCCCACAAAGACCTCCCAGCCCTTTACCCTCGAGCCCACGAGGTCAGAGCGCTGGCCACGTCCACAGCGTTCCAGCACTCTGTCCCCATGCGCCATCTCCTGGAGGCAGCCTACTGGCGTTCGGAGAACCCTTTCATAAAACTTTTATCTAAGGGACATCTGCATGACCAGGGCTGATGGTTCTAAGGGGTTTTCATTTGTGGCGGCCAATGCAGCCATAACAGTTAACCCAGGAACCATTAGGGCGCTCGGCCCTCTCCTATTCCTTTAAATTCTGCTATGGTCTGACATGGTATAGTATATGACGCAAAATGGGGAGTTTGTATTATACTCCCTGTTTGGCTAAGTATACTTACCATGTCAGACTCTAATGCCCGCCCTACCTTCCCCGCTAGCGCCAAGGTTCCCTGAGGTTGCCTTGCGCGCAGGCCTCGTTGAATGACGGACAGTACACAATCTTCGGCATCTTCCGTAGGCGGAAGTAGGGTGGGCGTCACGTGACTATCTTATGACTGCATTTGCCACAAAAACTTCGGCCTGACAGAGCTGACTGACAGCCGTTTAATGCTATGGTCTGACATGGTAAGTATACTTAGCCACGATGTGCATTTCACCTTTCATAGCTCTCTCTCTCTCTGTTGTAGTGAAGTTGAATAAACACCAATCAACTTCTAGTCCCTGAACTGTTCCATTGAGTGAATGAGCCACATCCTGCCACCACTCGGCTACTGACTACAATGACATACAAAATCAAGTGAGTTTATCCTTTTCCATCTTTTGTTGTGTCATTTGGTAGCCCACAAAATACACATGCATTCTTCAGTCCATATTCAGTCAACACCATGAGAACTGGGTTTACAGTTTTGTTCATGCAACAGCTGCCATTTCTTTGATGGATGGATCCATTGTTTTACACCTAAAAAGTCATCATCAGTCACATTATAACTAATGGAAGATCAAGAAGTCACTTCTTGTTATAGCCCAGCCACATCAAACCGTATCAAGGCTGAGAGCATTTTAAATCAAACTAGGTGCAAATCAAAATCCACAGCAAAAATCCCAAACCAACTTTAATGGAATCAGCTTACTCACAAAGTGATGAATGATTATAAGTAAAAAGAAACTCTAGGAGAGAAGGCCCCCTCCAAGACGTGTTATAGAGGAGGCCCCTCTGAGACGTGTTTCAGCCCTTAACACTATGCCCAGATGGCTGTGACTTGTGTGTGACTACTGTTATGAAACCTTAGAACATCAGCAAATGCCTTACAAGAAAGCTGAGGGCATATGCAGACTGTCTTCTTTATAACAAGAATGGAGGGGAGGGGGGAGATGGGATAAATAGTAATTAAAGTAGTATCTTATAATTACAAACCTTTCTGACCCCTAACTATGAACCTGACCAGTAGCATTCACATCCAATCTTACATACATACCTTTTGTTTGCCATGATAGCTGGAAAATGAGACTCAAGGCTGCCCATGTCTGCACATGTTGTGTTGTCCATGTCAGGACTGATCAACATTTGGCGACAAAGGAAGTTAGCAGAATGTACATCCCTTGCCATATCATAAGCGTCTGTCAAGAGCAGTAAGAAAACAGCCAGTGCCACTGTCTTGTCTGTCTGAGCATCAAGTTTGGCTGCCAGAGGTTTCACCAGGACAGATGAGATAGCCTGTTACACACACATTACCAAAGAGACACTGTACTATAAGCTTGCTTGATTACCTTAAGTACCGGATGACATCCAAAAGTGTAAGCATCTTCTAAGAAACACAGATTAATATTCTAATGGAAAATAAATTCTATTTAACCACTACTATAAAATACCTGGTAAACATCTAGCATTAACCTCCCAATATTATAAGAAAACACACACACACACATACACACACACACACACACACACACACACACAAAACCTTCAGAGAGTACAGTACTGATCAGTGAGGATGAAGATGATGCTATGAAGTTCCATTCTGGTCTGTGGTTACATGACAAGGTTGAATTCTATGCTCACACTCATGATGTATCCCAGCATCAGCCAGGTCCAAGAGAGATACTTTGTAGCATGGTCAGGAAATTTTAATGACACTATCAGAGAGACATCCACTAAGTGGATGAAACTCACCTGTGTGGCTTTGGTCTTCCCAATGGAGTCCACAGCAAATAAACTTTAGGCAGGAGCCAGTCATGGGTGAAAAATTCCAAGATGGGAGTCAAACCCATAACCTACTGGCCAGGAATCCACAATGCTAACCACCACACACCACACTGACTGGTAAAGTAATGTACGTTTCCTGTTTCTAAACACACGAATCTATGTCTAAAGCATAGTTTTTTTTCCCCATGCAAAAACAACATATGAACATTCGCTGTGATTGTTACTAATAGTCCATTGTTTGTGAAAGTCAGGTTTGAAATTTGAATCAAATTCTACTCTGATTCACTTTCAATGTTGTACCTAAGTATCGTGTTGTTTATCAAAAATCATCAATAGAAATCATGCTGTCAAGTATGATGTCAGAGACATTGCAACAAAAACAGAAAAATCCTTGGAGTGTATTGAATCATAGTACTGTGACATTGAATAACAGTGATCTTTTTCAAACCTCAATTTCATGCATACTGTAGAGCACAGAGTAATGACACCAGTTGTGTCACCAGGTGTAGCTTTACACTTCAAGGAAGTCAAGCAATGAACAAGACGTGTGAAGTTTGTATAGTTTCAGTGGACAGACTAACCTCTGCCTTGTGCAACTTCCACAGAATCCTCTTAATTTGATGAGACTGGTTGTTTTTGCTACACATGAGAAATTTTTATTCTATATACATTACAATGCTGCCAATATGTGTCCTACGTTCTAGGTACAACTGTGAATTATAACCCCTGGTTCATCATATGATCTTGAGCATCTCTCTCCGGCAAGGTGAAGGCACTAGGCTGAACAGCCCACTCCAGTAAGCAGATTTCTCCACAATGATTAAAAGTCTGGCAGCCACTGCTAGAGAGATCAACAGTATCTTTGGTGCTTTTCCAGCCAGAACTGGTAACAAGTCGGGAAAGTGTCTAGTGCCCAGCTAGCTAGCACCTCACATTCCGTAAGCTTTTCGCCATCCTACCTGGTCTGTTTTGCAAGCAGTTCTACTGCTTAAAACACAACACACACACACACACATACACATACACACACACACACACACACACACACAAACACACACACACACATACATACATACAAAACTATATAAACATCAGAATCGCATACTCAATGTCAAATTTATTCAAAGACACCTAATCTTTGGGTTATAGTTATCGAATTGTGCAACTTAACGGAATCTCATTCAAGTTTTGTGTACAGTTACAATGCCAACATGAATGTTGTAAACATTCCCAGAGGGAACAATCTTCTTTTAGTTTTTTAAGATTTATTTCAATCGTGTTTTGTAATTTTGTATGATATTAACTATAATAATTCTTCTTCTCCATCTTAATCCATGATTTATCATGCATTCCATCTCTGTCAGGAATACTGAAAGTTCCTATCTGAACCTAGGGATCAAGCTAGTTTCTGTAATCTCCGTCCCTCAAAAGACAAACAATTAGATTGAAATCATAAATGCAGGTTCATGGGGTCAGTCAGTATCATGGCTTGTTAAGTTTGAAGCTGACCTGTGGACGAGAGCCAGTGGAGTGCTTGTGTGTACTGCTGCTTCTGCCTCTGTAGTTAAATCTGAAGTTGTTAAGCTGTATGCACTATTGTCTTCCTGGACTGTTTGCCATTTTTGCTTCACTGTGTATTCCAGCTTGACTTATCTTTGGTGATGGAACTGTCAGTGTATCTAACAATACCTTCTTTTATGCTCCTTTTATGCTGAGTTTTTCCAAGTGCATCTAAATTTCAACATTGGTTTTATTCTCTGGCCATTCCTGACAGTCTTCCTAACTCTGGGAGCAACAGCAGTTTGGTAGTGGTGTTTGAAGTGGTCAGGATAGTTTTCTCATTCCTTAGTTTGAATTCTGCTGACACACAAGCTATATATTGTCTTCTGCATGTCCCATCCATGACTTTCAACATCCAGGATAAGCACCTTTTTTTTCATTTACTGCCAAATGTAGTGGGCTTTGTGGATTTTCAAGCACTCTAAAATTTGCCTTCACCTGGTCTAGCTTGTGTTGGGCCTGCATTGAAAGGAGGTTGAGGAGCTAATGTATAGTTTCAATGAAGCTAATGCATAGTTCATTGAATGTGTCTCTTGCAGCTCCCCAAATCCACATTTTAAGAAGTTACATCCCTCAGCGTGACAATGAAAACTGACTCAACTGAACACCCACTGCTGCACAAAAACCTTTCCCCTACAGATCAATAACTGCAGTTGACAGTGTGTGTGTGTGTGTGTGTGTGTGTGTGTGCGTGTGTGTGTGTGTGTGCGTATAGCACATGTGTGTGTGTAGTGAGTGTGTGTGTGTGTGTGTGTGTGTGTGTGTGTGTGTGTGTGTGTGTGTGTGTGTGTGTGTGCATATGTGTAAAACATATGTGAGAGTGAGCATGTGGTTGTGTGTATGTGTGTGTGTGTGTGTGTGTGTGTGTGTGTGTGTGTGTGTGAAGCATTTTCATAGTATGTAGTGGTGTAAAGTTTGTAATTTAAGTAGTGTCTATATTTTTTGTCTGAAATAATGTCTGTGAAACAGGTTATGTGCAACACACGAACAGGTTGCATGTGACAGAAACTGGTGAGGGTAATTTTTTTTATGTCTTGTTGAAAGTGCAGACTAGTGTCTGGGCTTTTGTTGGGTTGATAGATGATCCAGTTTCTTGACACCACTGAGCAATATTGTTCAACTGGTGCTGGACTGTTTTCATTCTTTCTTGCACGTTCTTTGACATTTTGTAATCAGATGGTCATCTGCTAGTGTCTCAAGCAACTCTGTTTCTAATGAGGTCTGCAAGAACTATCATGTAAACACTGGGCAAAAATAGGGGAGAGAAGAGAACCTTGAGGTAATCCCACTGAGAGGCAATGAGGTTCAGACATCTAGTCTCCAAATCATAAAATAACTTGTTCCCCTCTGAAATGCTGCTGCAATCTATCCTGTAAGTGTCCTGCTGATTCCATGGTCCAGGAGTAATTCCATGAGAAACAAAAACTGGACTTTATTGTTTGCATCTTCCAGGTCTCTATTGTTATTGCCAGTGTTCCTTCTTTTCTTTGGAATCCTTCACAATCAAAAATGGCCCTGTTTTCCAATTACTTTTACCTGTTCTGTAGCCACTTTGATTGGGATAGAGGATTTGTTTATTTTCTAGGTGTCTTGCAAATTTTCTTGCTAATATGTATGTTACCAGGTTTCATACTATATTTGTTGATCGATCATAGTGCATTTGCATAAAAACCATGAATTATAACTTATACACTGTGTACCACTTCTAAGTAATTGCTCCATTATGTGGCTGGCAGCAGGCAGTGAATACAGGTCACTGCATTGAAGTCTGACATCACTTGCTGATAAGCACCATGCTGTCTGCATTCCTGGGTGGGCTCTTCCAGCCTGAGGAAGTATGGTTATCAAAACGCTTATCAATCGCTTCACCTGAGGAGCAGGTGAGGCTGCTGCCTGAATACCCTCAAGAGGGCTTTATTTTTGTATGTTATTAATTTTGTAAAATGCAACTTTTGGAGGATTAATACATGGGGATTTTCTTTTTCTCTTTAATAGGTACTATCTTCCTAACAGTGCTGCTGCAAAACATTCTCCCTGTTAAAAAAAACCCTGTCTTCTTGTTTTGATTAGCAATAGCTTGTACCTGAAGTTATTTGCCATATTTTCTTTTCAAATTTTCATCTGTATTTGTCCTTGAGAACATCAATCAAAATGAATACAAAAATTACTTAACCCTCTTCAGTATGCACTTATCTGAGCTTACTTACGCCGAAAACCATCAGCAAGGTAAGTAACTCCATAATTTGAACATGGTTACCAATTAAAAAATTAATTTAAAAGAGAGGAAAGGAAATACTGAAATGAAAATAATTTTTAAAATTCCTACAAAATATATATGTTGCTATATCATAAGTTTGAAGAATGTCACATGAGCCATTTACTCCGGGAAAAAAAAAATCTCTTCTTCTTCAGAACTTTCTTCGAATTGTTGTTCATCATACCTGGAACCTCATCCCAGTCAAAATCTAGGTCACTCTAAGCTTCATTACCCAGCACTTTCACTAAGTCTTATGCCGTAAATCCTACAAAACACAGTATCTCCATCACTAAATCTCATTATAGAACGGCAGAAATCAAGGTTAGCCACGGTGAAAAACAGCATTTCGACCTCAAAACTTAACAAATTCGTAACTCGAGAACCACGACACGCATCGACTCGCGTTTTTTTTTGCAAACGGAAGTAAATGTCTACAGGAAAAAGGAAGTCACGTTCTCGCGAGACTTCCTTTTCTTCGAGAAACATGGCAGCGCCCATTGTTGCCACGTGTTTTTACCGGGCGCTGGCGGGCGCTCAGCCTTTTGGCTGTGTGATTTCCGGCCGGGCGCTAGCGGGCGCGTCAAGACAGTTAATATGATCTTGCTGTGCTTTATCAGACTGATGTATTAATAGAATTTTTTCTTCTCTTGGCATATTAACATACAAAAAAAATCAGCTTTTAATTTTCAGCCTCCCACACAGCTCATGAAAGGTAGACTCACAGGATGCAGATTCTTTACATGCAGATGCATTGGGGAAAAAAAGGGGGGGGGGTGGGGGCAAAGGGGTGCCCTTAAACCAGTACGGCATAGTCAAAACACACACACAAAAGCTCAAATGCACATGTACATGCACACATGCAGAGCACATACAGAGAGAGAGAGAGAAAGACCAATATTTTACACTTATGAATAATGAAATGGTACTTGTCTCAACACTTTTCACATACAGAGAGAGAGAGGAAAGACTAATATTTTACATTTATGAATAATGAAATGGTACTTGTCTCAACACTTTTTATTTTTACTCCTTTACTCTAGGTAATCCTTTCTATTCAAATTACTGGAGAAACTACTCTCATTGATGAAAGCAAGTCAAACCGAATCATATGCAGTACCTCTCTAATCAAAGACTCATCAACATGTTGTTGACCAGCATCCCGCATCTGCAGCTTTAAGCTCGACATCACTTGGTGTATCTTTTCCAAGTAACTTTCCAGCGTGCTCGCCCAGGTGTGGCAGCTGCCAGCCCAGCCTGATAGATATCCATCACTGGAGGCAAGAAACACTGTGCACAGGCGATACTGTCTTCACGGATTCTGTTGCCAATACTTCCACTTCCCCAAAATGCACGGATGCGATCAATGAGTCCCTCGTGAAAAGCTCCAGGAAAATATGCAACACCATCATACCAGTGCCAAATACCTGTAAACAAGAAAGAAATAAGACAATATTGGTTTTAAAGGTTAAATTAAGGGCACATCAAACAAGCGCGCGAACATTTTTCAAAGCAGAATGGTTCATATATCAAATCTTTCATCCAGATTCATACCTCTTATTGTCACCAAAGGTGAAAAATTCCTGTTAGGGCAACTTTCTATATTTTCACCAAGTTTACTAAAAATGCATTGGCACTTTGCTTTTTTTTTTTTTTTCCACAATCCTGCTGAACATCTTTGATCAGCACTTGGATAAGAATCTGCAACACAAATCCACACCAACATTTAATGTGTTAATTCTTGAGCCAAGGTCTTTTTTGTTTTTTTTCTAAAGTTTAGTTAAACCAGTTAAGCAGTTTGGACAAACAGAAAGCAGCAGATAGTGGTGAAAAATGTTTCCTAAATCTGAGTCAGTGGCTAAACTAGATATAAGAGAACAGCAATATAATGAAGATAAGATGAGGAGACAACCAAGAGAACTTCAACATGCTGGAGTTTTAAGCTAGCACAAGCTCTATCAAAGGTCTTGGAATACTGGAGAAAAATGCATGATGTGTCAGTGTCATGTCCTGTAAAGGTTATTCTTAAATGAATGAACCATTGGCTCAAAAATCCTGATCAACGATGGGAGGCTGTAGGCTGTCCTTCAGTCATCATTGGTATGGGACCATTGTATGAGTAATGTTAGGCACTCAGATATGGACAGGTCAGCTATTTTGTGTGTGTGTGTGTTGTCAAGTTTTAATAGAAAAAAGTTTATTTTCCTGTAGGGGGTAACTCAGAGAGTATCATTACCTAGATGACTAGTATATATGCAAATGGTTCAGCACAGGAACATGGGTTTCTGTGGAGATGCAAACTTTATTTCATAATAAGGCATTATTTGGGCTCCGTGAAAGCTGGGATCCTCATTTTGTTATTATTGATTCCATTCAGATAACAATTCAGATCCATGACTGCTGGATTCCACTCATGTAAAACCTTTCTTTTCTCTAATGACAGTACAGCTTTACTGATGTTGGTTGATTTATCCGTCACCATTGTCCAGCAGATGTGGCTGATGAACCTCTGTACTAATTTATTTTGATCAGTTGATTGATATTACTATTAGCTGTGTTTTGCGAGAGCAGTGTCGATGTTTTCTATTTTTTGTCTGCTTTTACATGCAGCACATTCCAACATAATGACATTCACAAGATCACATGGATATCAAACAATCACAGGACTCAGACTCAAATCGATCACATCGTGATCGGACCAAGGTGGAGAACCCCATGTCTGCAAGACGTGCGCTAGTACCGTGGAGCAGACGTGTGCAGTGACCATCATTTGGCAATAGCAAAGCTGAAGATCAAGCTGAAAAGAAGAAAGAAGAAAGAGACTCCGTCTAAGAAATACAATACAAGCAAGCTGAAGGATCCCACCACAGAGGCCCAGTTCCAAGCTTTCCTGAACAACATGTATTCGGTCCTTACTGAATCAATGCCAGGATCAACAGAATGGTGGAAGGAGATGAAGGATGCAATGGCAACAGCTGGAAAAGAAACCTAGGGATTAAGAAGCCACTGCAGGAATCCTGGATCAGTGATGACACATGGGAATTTATAGCAGAGAGGAAAGAACTCCATCAGAAGAGACACAACTGCTCCTCTGACCAAGCAGCATACTACCAGGAGTACATCAAGGACAGGCAAGTGAAGTGAAATGCCCAGAAAGATAAAAGGGATTGGCTGGATAAGCAAGCAGAAAATGCTGAAGAAACTGCCAAGCGCAACGACATGAGAGCTGCCTATCAGATCGCAAAGAAGATAACTGGTACTATGCGGACTGGCTCTGGACCAGTGAAGGCAAAAGATGGCACACTTCTGTCAAGAGGCGAGGAAAAGCTTGCAAGATGGACTGAGCACTTCAAAGAAGTTCTAAACAGACCCGAGCCACTGACACCAGCTGAGGCAGAAGACCCATCCCTCCTGCTCCCAATCAACATCGATGACTTCACTGAAGAGATCAGAACAGCCATTAAAGAACAATAAGTCCCCTGGGTCTGATCGAATAACACAGCAAAAATGCTTAAGGTGGTAGTGACTGCATCGTCTCTTGGATGTGCAGTCTCTGTAACCAGGTTTGGAACTCCGGCATCATCCCAGGGGACTGGAGAATGGACAAGTCGTCTGTATTCCAAAAAAAGGCACCTCTCAGAGTGCGACAACTGGAGAGGAGTTACTCTACTGTCAATACCAGGGAAAGTGTACTGCCAGTCATCCTCAGCTGACTGCGCAAATAGTGGACAATAAGCTCAGGAAACAACAAGCATGCTTCCGCTAAAATGATCCTGTGCAGAACAGATCTTCACACTAAGACAGATCATCAAGAAGTGTTGAGAGCACCAAGTGCCCCTGGCCATCAGCTTCACTGACTTCTCCCAAGCATTTGACAGTGTCCACAGACCATCATTGTGGAAAATCATGAAAACCTACGGCATCCCACAGAAAGTTGCGTCGGCCATAGAGCAGATTTACATAAACTGCAAGTGCCAGAGTCAGGATGGAAGATGGCTACAGTGACTGGTTTGAAGTTGTCACCGGAGTAAGGCAAGGTTGTATCCTCTCCCCTCACCCTCTTTGCACTTGCCACTGACTGGGTTTTGAAACATACAACCCAAGGAAAGGGAATCAAGTGGATAGAAGGAAACAGCCTCTCAAACCTGGACTTTGCTGATGACATTGCCACTCTATCAAGCACCGCTCAAGATATGCAGGTGCTTGTAGACAATATCAGCAAGTTTGCAGGCAACAGTGGCCTCATTATCAGAGCCAAATAGACTAAAAATCATGCTTACCGGTAAACACCAAGGGCCAGCAGATGTTCTCATTGACCAAAAACAGATGGAAAAGGTAGAGAACTTCACATACATAGGTAGCTCTATCAACAACGCCAGTGACCTCAACTATGAACTGAAGTGTCGTGCTGGGAAGGCAACATCAGCATTCAATCTGCTGAACAAAATATGGAACAGAAAGAAAATTCTCCCTTGGAATCAAGCTGAAATTTTATAACTCCAGTGTGATTTCAATGCTGATATATGGCTGTGGAACCTGGCAAATGAAGACCACCCAGGAGAAGAAACTTGATGCTTTTGATACTAAGTGCCTACATAAAATCTTGGGCATCAAACAGTCGGACTTAATACTAAATGAAGATGTCAGGGAGAGGTCACTGGCTGGGTCATGTCTTAAGGCTACTCTCTTCAAGACCTGCAAACCTGACCATTAAATGGGCCCCAGCAGGCCAGAGAAAAAGAGAACAACACAGGGTGAGCTGGCGACAGACAATGGAGAAAGACCTCAGATTCACTGACAGAGGATGGAGTGACACTAGCAAACTAGCTGAGGACCGTGCTCAGTGGAGTGCCTTGACTGCCTCATGTGTCACAAGATGCAGGAGCATCTAAGTCCAGGTATGTAAGTTTCACATGCAGGCTCCATGGAGTGGATGAATAGTTTAAGATCCATGTGTTATTAGTGGTCTATAGTGCCACAGTAAATGTCTGCACTCATACACAGTTGCTGCCCCATGACTTCTTTGTACACAGAGACTGACAATTTTTATGTTATGTAAATGTGATGCTGAGAGTGCTTTATGCTGTGTGTTACAGGGTGTGCATGCTGAGATTTTAGTGTTCTGTTGTTTGGGATTTTAGCTGTTTCGGTTTTGCTACAAGTATTGTGTTTGCTAAAGATTTTGCATGTGGGTTGTACTCTACTTTTTCAGCATGCGGTATCACCCGGTTCACTTTTTTTCATTACCATACAGTCTTTGTCTGGTTTCCTTTAAATGTACATCAGACTCTAGTCAAATTATTTTATGTAACCTGCCTCTTAGCTCACATCCTTCTCCTACAATATTCAGTGGGAAATAAAGTCTGCAGCTTTAAGTTTTGGTGTGTTTTGGGGCTGGGTGAGTGCTCTGTACTATCACTACACCTTTTAATGGTTAGCGTCAGAGCCCAAGGTTGATAAACACTCCCTGGGACTCAGTTACACAGATATGGTGGAATTTGCAAACCAAACTGATCTGGGATTGCGAATCAAAGATCAGGCAATTAAGAACAGACAAGATTGACAGGACTGTAAATGAGATAAACACGGTTCACAATCTTAAAGTTTGTCCAAACAAGAATCGCATGAAAGTAACTTATTCAAACAGAATGAGAGGATGATAACTCTGATGAGTCTTTCTTTTTTTTTTTTTCTCCATCCGACTGCCCGCTGTTCTCAGAGAGAGAGAGAGAGAGAGAGAGAGAGAGAGAAGAAATTTCTCTCCTAAACCTCGGAGGTCAAAATTCACACTGGGCTACTGATGGTTTTAATGACAGAGATACAAAAAACTTGTTACATGTATGCAGCTTGGACTTCTCATTTAATTAGTGGAAACCGGTGATCTGAGAACACCCATCCCAGTGTTGTTCCCTGGTTTATATTCTGTCAAATAAAAATGAATGCAGAAGCAAATGCAGTCATTTCCAAATGTTAGCAAAGCACAGACCTCCCATCACATAAAGCTATTCACTGGAGGAATAAATTGTTGGCAATATGTGGTAAGAATTGAAAGAGTTCTCTTCAAGTATCACCAGTCTAACTAAACAATCCAGGATCTACTGCACAGATCTGCTCCAAAAATAAAAGTGTTCTTCCCTGGACCACATTTCATTTTTCAATGAGAACTTTTCCAAAATCTCTCCAGTTATTTTTGCATTATCTTGTACCTACAGAAATAAATCAACAATCAAACAAACATGCATGGGTAAAATGTAACCCACTTGGCTGAGGTACTGAAAAGATGGGAGTGAAAAAAACGCTGTACACAAGTTACCACAAATTAGTTATCAAATGCCTTGTTCAGAGATCATCATACCAAACACTTGTTGGAAAAGGTTACTCTAGACATTCAGTAGATAAGCTACTAAAAACACTGCACACAACTTTACACAAATTAGTTATCAAATGCCCTGTTCAGAGATCATCATATGAACACCTGTTGGAAAAGAGTTACTCCAGACATTCAGTAAGTAAGCTGCTAGTTAAAATATGGAAGGGGTAATACTACTAGGATTAAAAAAGAAATAGTACCACAGCACACTAATGTTCTGTCATGATATATTGGGGCTGTAGAAAAGTTATTACTATCGGTTCCTTTGTAATTCATACCACATGTCACTGTTGACTACACTGACACCAAGATTATCTAGATATTCCACACTATTAAATAAATGCAACACATAATTTTCGCACTGACCACAACCTTTGATTAAGATATTCTGCTAGCCTTTTTTTTTTTTTTTTTTTGAGAATTCATTTGGTATTTTCAATTTTAAATTTCATCAACATTGGTGGAAAAGTGAAAAAAGGAATCATGATCCTATGGCAAGAACATGATAAAACAATTATTTCAAAATGTTATTTTTTTCACACATTTTCATCAACAATCAAAGTCCACGACAATCCGACAGCTTGACCTATACTTATGATTCTCCTGTCTTAGTCCCAAAGAAGGAAGCTACCATGGAGCCAAGAATATCAGGTCTTCAGGGGGCTATCCAAATATGGACACACTGCTCTACTTCTGATGACTTCAATGGCAGTGAGTGGTGCTTTTTCTAATCTAAAATATATACAGGTAGTTACTTTCCTCTTCTCCCCCCTCCATTACTACTACTACTGCTACTGCTACTATAAATAACGATAAAATGATAATATAATGAGCAATAATTATGATAATAATAGGTGGAAGGGAATAAAGTTGATCAGTAGGTGAAAAACTAGCAACACTTCTTGACATAGAAGAAGAAAACAAACAAACAAAACTAAAAAAAAAAAAAAAAAAAAAAAAACAATTAAAAAACAGCAACAAACAACAAAAAAAAGGAGGTGGGGGGAGGGGGGGGGGGTGTGGAAGAAAGGAAGAAGGAATGTATGTGTAAAAGCAGACATATATATAACTGAAATGGATTAATAAAGAAAATTTACTAGTAGTGCCATTATTATTGCTGTTATCATTATTAATATCATTACTATCACTATTATCATCATCATCAACACTTTCATCATTCATATCATATGATGAACTTCTGTTTGTATTTTCTGAATTTCTACGCATTCATATGTTTCTTAGATGTATCCTAATTTATTTCCCATTGTCAGTATCATTATTAATATCACCATTCTTAAACTTTTATCTATCTTTCTCATTCTTAATATTATTCTTTTTTTTTTTCCCTATTTCTTCTTCTTCTCCTCCTCCTCTTTATTCTTAACATGATGATGATTATGATTAACATCATTGTTATTATTCATTCTTATCAATGTTATTTTCATCAATATCATCATTTCATTATCATTATCATCATTGTTATCATCATCATCATTATTGTTATAATTACTATTATTTTCATTGTTATATTCTTATCATTGTTATTATAATCATTTTTCTTCCACCATAACCATATTATTGCAACTGTCCTCTCATTCTTCTGCTACCTCTTTTCCTTTTGTTTTATCATTACTATTATTACTACATTAACTCTTATCATTATTGTCAGTAGAAAACTATATGACTGTATTACCATTATCATCATCATTATTTTCATGATTCTATTTTCATTGGTATTATCATTTCAACACACATTATCTCCCCTTCACTTTCAGTTCCACTCTGCAGTTATAAGTCATCCACCCAAGATAAAATTTTGCACCCAGATTAAAGAGATGAGTGACTGTCAGTTCATTCTTTGCTTACATTGTATGAATGTTATCTGTCTTACCTGAAAAAGACCTGTGATGGTGTGGAGGGGTAAGGGGTGTGCAGGTGAAGACAGGCAGATAGTGATATGCGCAGGAGCCAAGGGGCAGCAGCCAGTCAAGAAGACACAGAGACGACGTGGAGTTTTCCTTCTTTTATTTCCTCTCCCACGCTGATCGCTCGCACCAGGGAACACTGATCTCACTCACGCCGCACACCTCACTTATATACAACTTGACCGGACACAAAGCTGGCAACGCAGCGCCGCAGGCAAAATGAGCCTCGTGAGACAGCAAATGACAAAATTTGTGCTATCTGCCGCGGCTTCTGCGTTGTCTAGCTCACCGTACGGTCAAAGTGTCCAAATATATTAGGTATCGATGAAAACCTCAGAACCCAAGGAATAAAATGCAATAAGTCATATTGACAATTTTATGGCTGTGTAAAGTTATTGGGAATTAAAGTCCGAGAATAAAGCCATGTTTAACAAGTTTACGTCATATTTTCCTTTATTTCGATGAAAAATACTGAACTGCATGAAATAATTTTGTAATGACTAAAAGGCTGTTCAGTATTTTTCATCGAAAAACTCACCTGCAAAAATCTTTGCCATCCTGGAACAGCACTGGTGTGAGCATAGGGACTCCACTGCCCTTGCTGGAGCATTCTACAAACGCCAGCAAGGTCTGGCAGAATCAGTGGCTGAGTATGGTACTGCACTGCGGGTCCTCTGGACGAAGACCAACGCAGCTGCAGCCAACACCCTCTCACCGGCCATGCTGAGGGACTCTTTGTCAGTGGGCTGCATCCTCCATCCCTTAGGCAAGACCTGAGGCAGATCCTGAGGGAGAAGCCAACGACCACTTTCCTGGAGGCGACCAAGGAGGCCCAGCGCTGGATGCGGGAAGACAACACACCTGAACCCATCGTGCAGCAAGTAGCTGCAGCCACCAACGCTGATGCCTTCCACCGGCTGGAGACCCAGATTGCTGCCCTCACCACCGAAACGGCATCCCTGAAGCAGCAGCTCAGGGAGCAGCAACAGTCTGCTGTGGTCGCAGCCCTCCAGACCGGGAATGGGAACTTGAACCCGCCACACCAAACCAGTCGTCGCCAGCCAGAAGACAAAAGGGGCCCAACATGCTGGTGGTGCCAACGCCAGGGCCACAGGGAGGCAGACTGCCGGGCCAAGCAGCAGTACAACCGTCGGAACAAATCCCGGCCCATGGTCAACCGCCAGCAGCACCATGAGCAGCAGCAACAGGGAAACTTCTAACCCCCGTTGCCACCAATATCGGGGGGGTAGAAGAGCTCCAGGCTTGCAGGGAATTGTCCGACAGCTGACATCACTGTCAATAGAATGCCAGTCTCCGCCCTCCTCGACACCGGAAGTGAAGTTACTACCATAACGGAGACCTGGGCTAGACAACATTGAAGAACCTGAGGCAAGAAGACTGCCACGTCAAACTGTGGGCAGTAATGGGGCTGAGGTACCCTACTCTGGCCTCTACCTCGTCGACATGGTGGTCTTCGGCACCCTCTGCCCCAGCGTCCCTGCTCTGGTCGTCAAAGAACCCACAGACCCGTTCATGCAGGTTCGCAAAAAGCGACTGCTGGTTCTGTTGGGTATGAATGTCCTCAGCCTGTGCCAGAGCAAGTCTTCAACAGCACTCCCCCCTATCCTGCAAGCCATCGCCCAAGAGATAAGGGCCCAGCAGAGAGACAAAGTAGCCCGTGCCACGACCCACCAACAGATCCCAGCCTACTCTATAGCTACTGTCAAGTATCAAGTAGCCAAAGCCCTTCGCCGCACCTCATGGCCTCGCCGCTGTCCAAACCCCTCCGCCATGGACTGATGCTGATCCCTACATTGGTCAGTAGGGAGGCATGTGCACGTTACGTCCAAGTAGCCAACCTCTCTCTCGGAGGATGTGTTTCTGCCAGGATGAACTCCCATCGCTGTCCTGGAGGCTGTTGAAGCTGTGGAAGAGAAACGGGGACCACAAGTTACCATGGGCATCAATGAGCTAATTGTCTCAGAAAAAAGGGGTAGATCCAGTCCCTCCACCGGCCAAAGTTCCCTGTCCACAGTTCGATGGCACCACCAGTCAACAACAGCAGTTGCAGGAACTCCTGTCGAGAAGATCGCAAGCCTTCATGATTGATGAGGATGATCTCGGCTACACTGATGCAGTCTTCCATCGCCTGAAGACCAAGGAAGACGTGCCCGTTGCCCAGCTGTATCGCCGGATCCCCCCTCACCAACTCCAAGAGGTGCAAGAACACATCAAGGGCCTCCTGTCAAAAGGAATAATCACCAAGAGCCACAGCCCCTATGCAGCACCGTGGTCATCGTAAAAAAGAAAGATGGCAGCATCCACCTCTGCGTCGATTATAGACGCCTCAACGCCAAGACAGTGGGGGATGCCTTCCCACTGCCTAGGATCCAGGAATCCTTCGATGCCTTGGTCGGCTCCCAGTATTTTTCCACCCTCGACTTGGCCTCTGGCTTTCACCAGATCGCCATGCACCCTGATGACCAGCACAAGATGGCCTTCACCACCCCATTTGGCCTCTTTGAATACACCAGGATGCCCATGGGTCTCTCCACCGCACCTGCCACGTTCCAGAGAGACTGATGCAAACCACAATGTCGGACTTCATGTTCCAGTTCCTGCTAGTCTACCTGGACGACCTCCTGGTATATTCGAAGACCTTTGAGGAACACCTGGAGAGCCTGACCGCCTTCTGCAGAAGGTAATTGACACTGGCCTGAAGTTGAGGGCAGACAAATGCCAGTTCCTCCGTCGCCAAGTCAATTACCTAGGGCACACAATATCTGCTGAGGCGTCAGCTGCGAACCAGCAAGGTCTAAGCTGTAAAAGAATGGCCTGTCCCGAAGACCACGACAGAACTGCGAAGCTTCCTTGGATTTGCCAGCTATTACCGGCGGTTTATTCAAAACTTGCCAGAGTTGCTGGACCTCTCCATGATCTTGTGACCAAAGTAGGCAAAAAACAAAGGAAGACGGTAGATATATATCAATGCTGTGGACCCAACACCACCAAGTGGCCTTCAACAGTCTAAAAACGGCTCTGACAACTGCACCAGTCCTAGGGTTTGCTGATTTCAAGTCCCCGTTTATCCTGGAAACGGATGCAAGCCACAATGGCCTCGGCACCATCCTCTCACAAGAACAACATGGGCAATGCAGGGTCCTGGCCTATGCAAGCCGCCGACTTCGTCCTACAGAAAAGAATGAGGCCAACTACTCTAGTATGAAGCTAGAATTCCTGGCGATGAAATGGGCCATCTCTGAGAAGTTCAGAGATTATCTCCTGGGTGCCAAGTTCACTGTTTTCACTGACAACCCCCTTGTCCACTTCAGCCAGGCAGCTTTTGGGGCCCTAGAACAGAGATGGGCTTCACAACTGGCCCAGTTCAATTTCAACGTACAGTAACGCCCAGGAAAAACCAATCCAGCAGATGCTCTCTCCAGGCTCCCAGGCACTCCTCCCAAACCAGCTTCTACAGCTCTACCCCCTCAGCTCGCCATGGCACAGGACGTCCACTGTCAAAAGCAGTCCCTTGTCGACCCTGATCCCGTCACCCTGAAATCCCAATCCAAGACCCAACCTGACCCTACCTACCCCTTACAGTCCCTACCGGAACTGCTGCAGCTCCAGAAACAAGATCCCACCATCAGCCCAGTCCTGGACCACTGGCCAGCAAAACCTCCAACAGGCAAGAACAGAAAATTGAAGGCGCTCTGCGACCAGTACCCTCGCCTCTACCTGAAAGACGGCGTCCTGCACCGCCGCATCCAGCACCACCAGCAAGGACCTGTGGAGCAGCTGGTGTTGCCAAGCACCATGCGACCTGATGTTTTGGCATCGCTCCATAACCAGATAGGCCAACAAGGGCTAGAACGCACACATGGTCTCCTGCAATCCAGGGTCTACTGGCCAGGAATGCACCAGGACATGAAGGCGTACATCGACTCCTACCAGCAATGCACCATGGGGCGTCGGCCGACCATCAACACCACGTCCGGTCATCTGCTGGCATCCCAACCACTGGAAGTCCTGGCCATTGACTTCACCAAGCTAGACCCAGCAAGCGACGGCAGAGAGAACGTCCTTGTCATGACGGACGTTTTCACAAAATTCACACAGGCAGTACCAACAAGAAACCAGGAGGCTGCGACCGTTGCCAAAGTCCTGGTGCACGACTGGTTCCAGCGTTACGGGGTCCTAGAGAGATTACACAGTGACCAGGGCCGAGACTTTGAGTCATGCCTGGTCCGGGAGCTGTGCTCAATCTATGGCGTGAAGAAGTCTCACACCACGCCATACCATCCACAAGGAAATGGGCAATGTGAGCGCTTCAACCGCTCCATGCACGGCCTTCTGCGCACTCTACCCCCAGAGGAGAAGACTAGATGGCCTTTACACTTGCCAGAACTTGTGCAGGCATATAACAACACCCCTCATGCCTGCACAGGTTTTCCCCGCCGCACTTCCTGCTCTTTGGTCAGCAAACCAAGGCTCCCTGTTGACGACCTTCTGGGGCGCCCTACCACAGCTGCTGCTGGTGCTGTCGACTGGGTCCACCAGCACCGTCTCCGCCTCCAGGAGGCCCACCTGAAGGCGTACAACCAGTTGAAGGACGCTGCAGTGAAAAGGGACGGCTTCACCGACAGAAAGGCTGCAGACCATGCCCTGAGTGTAGGCGACTACGTCTACATACACAATCGTATCGTTGGCCGAAACAAGATCCAGGACCTGTGGAAACCTGACCTCTACCGGGTGACATCATGGCCCTATGACAGCCTACCTGTCTACTCGGTCCAGTCCCTGGCTGGTGGTCCAGAACAAGCCACCCAATGGAAGGACCTACTGCCTGCCAGTGCCCCCTTGGACTTGCAAGATGATGACCAGTCAGAGGTAACTCCATCTCCACCAACCTCTGACTCTGAATCGGACAGTGAGGACGAGCCAGTCCTCTACAGTATTCCAGTGCCCAGGCAGGCGGTTCCCCAACCGACTCCAAGGACAGTTGGTCACCCTGCACCCTCTCCTGTTCCATCTGCGGCGTGTGCTGTCAACCGACCCATGCCATCCCCACGGCAGTCTACATGTCTAGCAGAAAAGCCTGCAAAAAGGTATACCCTTAGTGCTCGCCTGGATGATTAGAGACTTAATGGTTAACTGACTCGGTCAGGCGTTCTGGAGGACAGTTGTAAAATGTATATACCCCTGATTGATAGTTGAACACCTTAGGAAGAGGTGCTGCTGCGGACTGTTTGCTAAACAGTTCATTTGTTCATTGTGCTTTTTTTGCACAGGCTAGTCCATGTTGATTGTTTTTCATGTTGAATAATGATGTATGCCCCCGTTTTTTTTGCCAACAGAAGTAGTAAAAGAGAACTAAGTCGAGTGACTTTTGCTAAGATTCTGCCCCAAAGTGCTAAAACCCTTCCAAATTCATAAACTCCTGGGGACTTGACTCAAAAAAGGGTTTTGATAACAAATCCCTTTTTCCTTTTCTCTTTTTATGTCTGATTTTACGGATTTTTGTTTAAACAACAAAGTCCATTATTGCCACTTCGTACCCAGTGTTTTGAATTTTGATGAATCTACCCAAGTATATTTCGTATCTGACCTTCTTGGAATGTTTAAAATAACAAATCCTTGCTAAGTCATTTTAGTACCTGACATCATCGGATTTTGTTCAAATAACAAGCCCATTATTGTCACCCAATAATCACCCAGTGTTTTGGATCTTCATGAATTTATCGTCGTCCCAGTCATTTTGGGCGTCTGACTTTTTAATTCTGTTTAAATAACAAATTCTTTCAAGTAATCTTGGTATCTGACATTTTGGAATTTTATTTAAATAGTAAGTCCACTACTGTCACTTGGTACCTACCTGGTGTTTTGGGTTTTGACACATTCTTTCTAATGATTTCTGATGTCTGACCTCCTGGAATTTTGTTTTAAATAGTAAGTCCAATTTAGTTACTTATATGTACCCAAAGTATGGGTTTTGTTCATGAAAGGAATCCCTTGTAGTCATTTTGTATTTGACTTTTTGGAATTTTCATTTAAAATACATGTCCATTCTAGTCAATATGCTCATTTCCATCGATGCAAATCTGCTGACTTCCAGAAACTTTGATTTAAAGAGTAAGTCCCTGGTAGTTGGAATAATATGAATGCAAACAATGAGAGGGACAAGATGTTTTGATACATTGATGTTAGTGTTTTGTTTTGGGAGTAGCCATGCCTCTAAAGACTTGATGGTTAAAGCTCAATTTTTTCCTTGATTCATTTGTTTATACCCCTGCTTGATAACTGTCATTTTTATGTCATTTTTGTGTCAGCGAGGACGCTGGTTGTAACAGAGTAGGAGGGGATGTAGCCGGGTGCTAACAGTGTATATTTCTTGGTCACCCATCGTAAACGAGATATTTTGTTCATGAGTTATCTTCCCCCTTACCTCCCTTGGTTGAATCTCATTTTTTATTGTGTAAATTCGTTAAATCATGGATACCTCGGAACCTACATAGTTGTGTATACGTTGCTGAAGTCACAAAAATTAATGTTTTCTATTCATTACTATCGTTTTGGATTGAGAAGCCCATATTTCCCCTAAAACTGGTATTTCAACCAAATTGATCTTGGCACCATTTTGACGACGAACATTTCAAAATGGCCAAGATCAATTTGGTCGAAATACCAGTTTTAGGGGAAATATGGGCTTCTTAGTCCAAAACGATAATAATGAATAGAAAACATTAATTTTTGTGACTTCAGCAACGTATACACAACTATGTAGGTTCTGAGGTATTCATGATTTAAGGAATTTACACAATAAAAAAAAAAATGAGATTCAACCAAGGGAGGTAAGGGGGAAGATAACTCATGAACAAAATATCTTGTTTAGGATGGGTGACCAAGAAACATACACTGTTAGCACCTGGCTACAGACCTAATCGGTTGAAACATGTGTTTGTTTTGCAATTTATTTGTTCCTTCTTTTGATGGTACAGCTATTCTGTTTTTGTTCTTGTTTCAATTTATGCTTGCAGACACACCACTTTAGAACTATGATCTGATAACACAAAGCTTCTCAACCACCGATCAACTTTTGCATTGTGACTGTGTCTTGTGATAACTCAGTGTTAACTGCTTCATCTGCTCGTTTTATTAATATATGCTATGCTAGAAGCTCTTTACTGTAAAACCAGAGTTTCTTTTGATGCTTACAATCATTATACTGTCAAATTTATGCAAGCTGAAGGAGGAAAACACATGCCAAATTACACTTTTGCACCTGTAGAGAGACTACAGTTTATACACATCTAGAAATTCTTATGACTTGTATGTATCTCAATTATGTAGAGTGACTATAGTTCATCCACAACTAGACTAGAACAGTTCATCAGGAGTAGCCAGCTACTCTGATGTGGAGCAAGTCAATTAAAAATAACTTCTGGTGGAACAATGTTACTGAACTTGAAATAATCAAAATGTAATTCTATAAAACTTTCAGGAAGAATGAAAATTAGTGCCACCCTAAAAAACCAGATGTTCACAGTAAAAATCTATCTCAACAAGAAACAGAAAATATCATGCACAGAGAATGTCTTTGTATTATCAAGAATATTGCACCAATATCATTTTCACAGCTTTCCAAACATAAAAAATCAAATTATTCCTTTGCACCTACCTGTATGACTTTTTTTTGCGTCAGGTACAAAAAAACCATCGATCAACAAATTCCGGAGCGCGGCCCTCTACTTTCCTCTGCACAAGTTCCCATTTGACTTTTTTATCACTTCCATCAAATTTCTTCTTGGCAATGTACTTGTAGAAAAAAACCCTTGTTCCTCACATGTCTGTCCATGGTGATCTTGCCCTCATACAGAAAGCCAATCTCTGTTTGTCTGCACACACACACACACACACACACACACACACACACACACACATGCATGCACACATAAAAGTAACAGCACTACGACAGCAAAACCCAAACATATATTAAAGCATTTGATCTGCATGAGGAATGAAAGGCTTTCATAAAAGTGTCAACACTCATGTAATAAGTCATGAAAGATGCTCTTATGATTTATGCATACACATGTAACACACCTGGATGACACATATAGATATAAAATGTGGATGCTGCCACAAGCATGATGAAAAAAAAAATAAATAAAATATACAGATGCAACGCAAACCTGACTTTGTATCTGACCACACATATGAAAATGGTATATGACTTAAATGAAAATCACAGAAGAAAGGCACAATCCTCACATTTGCTTGACTCAAAGTTTAAACATCTTAAATGCAGAAAAAGGGGGAAAAGTGGGGGCTGAGGATCAGGATGAAGCAAAGAGGGCCCAGACTGCCCATACCTAGTATTGTTGTGGGAAATACAGGGTCTATTTGCAGCAAAACGGACGAGTTTGAAGCCTGTGTTTGATTTATCAGCGAGTACCACGAGGCCAGCTTGAGATGTCTCGGTGAAACATGGTTGTGTGGTACAGACACTGATCCAACTGTACCAGGCTTTTTAGTGGTTCGGTTTGATTGGTCAGAAGCCATCACAAACAAGTCAAGGGGTGGGGGGTGGGGGGGTATGTGAATGAATGATGGTGCTCCAGTATTACAGTCAGGAAAGAACATTAGCTTCAGGACATGGAACTGCTGCTATCGCACTGTGCCCCTTCTACTTGCCAAGGGAGTTCCAACGCATATTCATAATAGTTGTTTACGTTCACCTCCGAGCTAACACAAAAGAATGCCATGTACAAAATCAGGGATGTTGTCCAGTCACAAGAAATGAGTTGTCCTGACTCTGTGTGCCTGATTCTGGGTGACTTCAACCAGTGTCGGCTGAAGAAAGTGCTGCCGAACTACAAACAGTATGTTACATGCAAGACGTGCGGAGACAGCACCCTGGACCAGTGCTATGGGAACATCCCACAGGCCTACATGAGTAGAACTCTGCCATCCCTGGACAGATCCATCCACAACATGGTGCAGCTGGTGCCCCAGTACAGGCAACGCCTCAAGACCAGCAAGCCACAGAGAGAGCGGATCAAGAAGTGGACTGCAGATGTTTATCAGCTGCTGAATGCCTGCTTTGACTGTACCGACTGGAACATGTTCTTCATGGCCAGCTCTTCCCTGGCTGAGACCGTGGACACCGTGACCAGCTACATCCATTTCTGTACGGACATGCTGGTTCCAGAGAAAGAAGTCACCATCTACCCCAACAGGAAGGCCTGGATCATGGGCACACACAGGTACACTTCTGAAACAGCGCCGAACCAAGCTGAGAGAAGGCAACACACAGGCTGTCCAGGACCTGCAGAAGGCAGTCAGCATGGAGGTGACAGAGGCCTGCAGCAGTACCGCGAGAAGGTTGAGGCCTCTCTCGGCTCCAGCAACTCAAGGCAACTGTGGCAGAGTGTCAATGCCATGACAGGATACAGGCCAGTGAAGAAGAAAAATCAGCTGTAATGATCCGCAGCAGCTAGCTGAGGACCTGAACAACTTTTACACCCGCTTTGACCGGCACGATTTCTGTGTGGAGCAGCAAGACATACTGGAAGCAGTAAACCAGATGCCTGATACACCTGTCGAACTTGATGAGCGTGAGGTGGAATCATTCTTCAAGAAGGTCAATCCGTGTAGTGCAAGTGGGCCGGACAACATCAGTGGCAGGGTCCTGAAGAACTGCTGCACTTCTCTGACTCCGGTGTTTTCCAGGCTGTTTCAGGAATCCTTGGACAGTGGTGTCATCCCCAAAATGTGGAAAGCATCAACTGTTGTCCCTGTCCCCAAGAAACCCACCCCAAAGGCCTGCATGACTACTGACCTGTTGCTCTGACCTCCATCCCATTCAAGTATCTGGAAAAGCTTGTTCTTCGTCGGATCCTACAGCAGACCCAAAGCCACCAGGATCCTCTACAATTTGCATTCTCAGCAAACAGAAGCACAGAGGACGCGATAAAACACTTCTGCACTCAGTCTGCAAGCACCTGGAGAGGCCAAAGTCATATGTGAGAGTGCTTTTCTTGACTTCTCAAGCGCTTTCAATACCATCCAGCCTCACCTGATGATGTCCAAGCTGATGCAAATGTCTGCGAACCCACGTCTCATCCAGTGGGTGTTCAGTTTCCTCACTGACAGACCACAGCAGGTGAAGATTTCCAGTGCTTGTGACATCTGGTCCTCTGAGTTAGAGGCCAACACAGGAGCACCTCAGGGCTGCATTCTTTCACCTACGCTGTTCACATTGTACACCTCTGACTGCAGATATTCGAAGAAAAAGGTGTCCTCCATGTCAAATTTTCAGACGACACTTCTCTGTCAGGAATGATTGTTGATGGAGAGGAGAAATCCTACAGGGACTCGGTGAACAGGATGGTCACCTGGTGTGACAGCAACTACCTGTGTCTGAACGTCAGCAAAACGAAAGAGCTGATCGTCGACTTCAGGAGGAAGAAACCACTGCACACTCCCATCCAGATCAAAGGGAAAGAGGTAGAAATTGTTGAACAGTACAAGTACCTCAGCTCCATACTGGACAACAAGCTGGGCTGGACAGAGAACGCTGCTGTTCTGGTGAAGAAAGGGCACCAGCTTCTTCACTTTTTGAAGAAGTTCAGGTCCTTCAAGGTCAACCAGCCATCCTGCAAACATTCTACGCCAGCACTGTGCAGTGTCATAACCTCCAAACAGTCTGTGCTTCTTTGGTAGTCTGGGAAAGGGGTTGTCGGCAAGTTGACCAAGCTCACTCGCACAGCGAGGGATGTGATCAGGTCGGATGTGGCCGGCCTCCACGATCTCCACAAGAAGAAAGTGTTGAGACATGTGCAGGCAATCCTCGCTGACCCATCACACCCCTTGCACAGTGAACTGGACTCACGGAGGTCGATGAGGGACTCTGGCAGACTGCTGAATATCAGAGCAAGGACAGACAGACTTTCCTACTCATTCCTCCCCAGTGCCATCAGACTGTACAACAGGATCCATCCATGCACATGATGAACAGCTGAATGTCGTTACTCTTATCTTTGCTGGTTCTTAAAACAATTGTGTGTGTATGTGTGCAGATGCATGTGTGTGTGCATGCATGTGTGCGTGCTGTGTGTGTGAGTGTGTGTGTGTGTGCGCACGTGCATGTGCATGTGTGTGTGTGCGTGTGTGTGTGAGCGCATGCGTGCGTGCGTGCATGCGTACGTGCGTGCACGCGCGCATGTGTGTGTTTAACTCGTATGTATTGAGGGATGCCTGGTCTGAAATAATCATATTTATTATTTCAATCTTATCAAACCGAGTATATTTAACTAGAGTATGTTGTTTGCTTTTAATGATAATGAAGCTCTCTTTTGTAATTTTAGGTCCATGTTTTAAAGAGAGTGGATGTGTACTGTAGCTGTGCACGCATATGTGTTTGTACGTGTGTGTGTGTGTGTGTGGATGTGGGAGGGGGGGGGAGGGGGGGGGGTGGTGGTGGTGGTGGTAAGAGTGGTTGTGGTTACATGAAGATATTTTACTGATAGAATTGATTAACTATGGATTCTTACACAGGCAGTTTATGCCTTTTGTGTGCGTGTGTGTGGTGTGTGTGTGTGTGTGTGTGTGTGTGTGTGTGTGTGTGTGTGTGTGTGTGCGCGCGAGTGTGTCACTGTGTGTGTGTTGTCCTGGTATATGGTTGCTGTGCTGTTGAAAATGAATTTTCCATCTTTTGGACAAATAAAACTGTTATCCCGTTATCCCCTATTAAATCCTGGAGAGCCCCTAAATATGGAAAAGTCATAGTGGGTTTTCCTTTAAGCCTTTCTCCTTCTATGCATATGTATAATAGCTAGAGTATATATATGTATGTGTGTGTGAGTGTGAGCGTGTGTGTGTGCGTGTGTGGGGGCGTGCGTGCATGCGTGCGTGCGTGGGTGCGTGCGTGCGTGCGTGCGTGCACACACACACACACACAGCACATGCGCCCGCATGCATGCATGCTTGCGTGTGTGTTTATGTCAAAGAAAGGAGGTGTTTTATGTTGAAAAGAAGAGAGGAGGATAACGGCACATTACCTATCATACACTCCTTCCTCTCAACCTTTTAACTGCAGTTCCATCCTATTCCGCCTATCTGATATATCCATGAAACTAACTGCTAATCTACCTTGTTCCAACCCTCTTGATTGGCACAACATTCTGTTTCCATATTGAGCATTTGGGAAGCCCTCAAGTGATAAAATGCACGATATATAGGTAATGATGTTTGCCAAAGAAAAGATGCTGCCACTGAGAATCTGCTTTAATCACCACTAAGAAATGTAGAAATCATGTTTTTCAGTTATGTGAAGCACAAAATTAGTCACTGTGACAGCAGACTGTCCGAATATACTAACTTTTTGTGAGAAACCGGAACAGGTACAGACCTAAATAGGCCTAAAACAACAGCATTTCCTGTAAGCGAACTTGGTATTGACCACAACCATGTCAGGATTAAGTACAGTTGAAGAAGAACAAGAGAATGAAAAACAGCAATTCAAAATTCAAACCACAAAGCAGCACATCAGAATATATGAATATCTGCTGACATTAACAACAAAAAGGAAACTACATCAGTATGTGCACATGAAAAGGTCTATCAGTACGTTAATGCTAAAAGATCCAACGGCCTTGTTTAGATAATCCACCACACAAAAAGGGTTGTCGAGATGACCATGAGTGATAACAACCTCAGAGCTAAAATTTTATGAGTTCTTTAGAACTAATCAGCATGCAACATTGAACGCTAAAAGAGGCTTCCAAATTTTTCTGTTCAGTCTTACAAATTTCAAAATTAATCAATTAATCTGACTTCTCTGAAATACCTGTGCCTCACCATGACCTTTATTTTCAAATCTAAGTGTCAAATCTGAAATATGTACACATCAGGCCCCCAAATCATGACTCGAATCTAAGTGTCAAATCTGAAACACGTACATATTAGGCCCATAATCATGACTTTCTGGAACTCTGATAGTACCTGCTGCTTCCAAAATGTACTCTGGCAAAATGTACAATACTATGAATGAATTACAAGAGAACAGTATTTCAATTTTCATAACTTAATTATATAACAAGTATTTTGGTTGACCAAAGATTTCATTGTGTCAAGAATCTCAAACAAAACATGAACAAAAATGGATTGCAAACATGTAAAGCAGGGATTGCTACATAATCATATCGATAGCAAGAGTTATTCACTAGAGAACACAATATTTTAGAGACAGTTAAAAAAAAAAAAAAAAAACAACGAAAACAATATAGGACCAACAAATCTGATTCATATATAATGCTTCAGTTAAGTTTAGATAAAGCAATAACATATCAATTATTAAAGATGGAAAGCATTATGATGTTCCACTTAAGTTTCAAATTTTACCTAACTTTGATATGGGTGTAATTGAAAACTTTTTCTTTTCATATTGTCATTTTCCAAATTTAATGATTTTCAAGAAGAAAAATTTAAAAAAAAGAAAAGTAAGTTTACCGCCCAACTGAAACCAAATTCTGCTTCAACTTTTTTCCCAGCCTGTTCAAAGCATGACAAAATATAAGTTTCAATTTAAGGAAATTCATGAAGAAGGAAAGATAAAGTGATAATATGTTCTTTTCTTCAATCAGTCCAAACGTTTGCATCATATAATCACACTTGACATCTAAATCATCAAATATTCATTACAATAACTTGTTATAGTTTCAGATTCCAATCTTCCTTACAATGCAAAACTTGTTGTTGTTTATCTTCCATGTCCCCAAAAGGGGCAAACAGACGAAATCTTCTTGATATTGATTCTCTTATTTCAACAGCAATTTTAACGATTATACAGAACTATTTGAAGAAGTTTCCTCCTGTGTAGCTAAACTCTCAGGAACAATTATTTCAGCACATCTTTTCAGATGTCTTCAAATGTAATGGAACATGTACACAGTCTGTACATCTTTTGTCAATGCAAGCTTGACATGACATGGATCCTTCTGAATTCTACCATCATCCATTCAGTGAAATTAATACATCTCTGAAGATGTCTCTGACTAGCCAGTATGATTAACTCTCGTGTCATGAGCAGACACTATAGCGTTTTCTGACGACGTTATGCTTACATACGAACGAACGCTATCAAGGTTTTGGCTTTGCCAACTTTTCATGCGGTGGCAGCATGATCAGTACACGGCAACAAGCTATAAACAGTATTGTCAGCATTCCTTTGTTCGCCTGCACAGTGGTTTCGCGGGACCCCACCACCCACTTTGCCTCAGTTGCTGATTGACCAGACCAACCCACATGAGTTACTAATCTGCATAGAAACATGGCGTCTCAATCAAATTCTGCTGCAAATGTGTCGGAGCAAAGTTGAGCATGTTGGCAATGTTTTAGCATTCCTAAAGTTATTGAAATACTACAAACGGAAGTTCAGACACTGAAGAAAAGGATGACTAAGCTGATGAAAATGATTCCAGTGAAGAATTTCGAGGAGAAGAGGAATTTGACACCGACTTGTCTGTGGAGCTCAGTGATGATGAAGGTAAGGGTGGGCCACTTCGCCACAGGAGCAGGATGTTGGAGTTCTGCTAAAGACTGGGGATTTGAGTGAGCAAGAGTTCATTGGCTTTCCTTTATGCAACTGGCATGCAGATTCGAGTTTCTTTTCTCAACAATGCCTCCTTTTTCTGGTACTTCTGACCTTTGTGTGTCAGCTGAGTGCCACGCCCCCATTTTTTGCATTATTCCAAGTTAGCTCGTGCATGGTAGGCATGTGATTCATATATTTTATTTCATTTCCTGGAGTGTATCTACCTTTTTTTTTCAACTCATTTAGTGTATTTGCGGGCTTTTTTCTGCTGAATGTGAAGCTATGGACCCACTGACTCTGTGCAAGAGCGTTGTGATGTACATGAAAAAAACTGGATATTTTTTTCACCCTCAAGCACAAGAAATCATATGAAAGTGGGAAGTTTATTCATTTGTATTCTACTAACACAGTTAATGAATCACACTTTCTGAAAATTTCATTGAGTTATCTCTTGTTTTGTATTTTTGGTGATTATTTTACTAACTATAACAAATGGCTCATCCACAAGGGAAAACAATGGACAGAACTGTCCGTCCCAAGTAAGTTAAAGACTTGATTTTCTCTCCCAAACACACTGTGCTGTACATTGGACATCGTTTCTCCGTATGGTGTTGGCAGGTCTTAGATATACATATGGATGCTGCTGGATCACCTTTTGATAGCTGCACTGGATCTTAAATTTACTCTACTGCATGAGAGAGCTCTAATAACATATGAATTATACAACATATTAATCATAAATGTGGAGGTTTGGTTTCATTTTTTAAAACTTAAAAAGAGAACTAGAAAAAATTGCATTTTATGATCTGCAATGGTGTTAAAATCTTTTGTTTGCTCCAGATTCTCATGCATTCTGATTAGTTAATCAAAACTCTCATCAAAGTTAAGTTCTCAGTCAGATATGAGGTGTAAAAAATGCATTTGGTCAGGTCAATGTTTCTACTACTTCAGGACAATTGACTGACTGAATGCTTCAGCTTGTTGTTAATGTGACATGAATTTGAGGACCACCAAGTATGTTACTGAGGACCACCAAGTATGTTATTTACATTTTATTCTGAGATGCAATTCATTTGGCAGAACTGTGAAGACTCTCAAGTAAAAGAGATCGTGACAAATCATGGTATATGTCAACCTAGTCTGCATGTTCAATATCATCACAATGAGGTAAAAGGATGTAACAGACTGTCAAGGAACTATGAAGTGGATGCAGTTTCTTTTTCTGTATAAATTGTGATGAGATGCATTACCTCTATAATCTACCTCTTGTGTGCAATTTACTATTTGCCGTGAGTTTGAAGATACAGAATGACAAATTCTTGTTTATCTTTGTTTTCAATAACAAGCAATGAAGCAAAATAAGTAAAACTTGCTATTTGCTTCATCAGATCTAATAATCTCCCCTGAAGTAATACAATCATTATCTGCTGCAAATTTCAGTAGTTTTCAAAAGATTTCAGTAGTATTGCCGCATCAAAAGTTGAGGTGCAAATGATGCTTTCATGACTCAGGAACAGAAGTTGAAGTTGCACATGTTTGCATGGGAAGTTATTCTGAGATCTGTTTTCATTTTCAATCTTTCAACATCAATACTGACGCTGTGTATTACGGAGTCTCTACTTTTTTTCAGTCACCATGGAACACAGGTCGCTGTCAGCTAAAGGTGTGAGAACAAAAAGCAAAGGCATGAGACTAACTGCATTCAATATCTTTGAGCTCTCATGCATTTTCAGTCATTAAAAGCATGCACAATTAATGTGCATTGATTGCACTTTTCATCCTGTGGACACTCCATGTATATGAATCATCAAAATGTGTGCGAGCGTGTGTGTGCTCATGATGACATTGTGTGAATGCGTGCAAGTATGTGTGTTGTGTGTGCGTGCCAGCGTGTGTGTGTGCATGCATGTGCATGTGTGTGTGGTGTGTGTGTGTGTGTGTGTGTGTGTCTGTGCATGTGTGTGCATACATGTCTGCATGTATGTGTATGCGTGTTATGTGTGCATGTGCATGCGTGCATGTTTGCACTTTTTATGACAGTTTAGTGTGTGTGTGTGTGTGTGTGTGTGTGTGTGTGTGTGTGTGTGTGTGTGTGTGCGCGCGCGCGCGCGTGTGTGCATATGAGAGAGATAGAGAGAGAGAGAGAGAGACAGAGAGAGAGAACTGATGAATGGACATTGCTTCTATATGTTTTAATGATTTACACCGTCATGTATCCAAAAAAAAAAAAAAAAGAAAAGAAAGGGTGATCTTTAATTTGCTTAAATAATCTTGTTCAAGCTCTTTTGACCAGTTTGTGACTGTGCCAGTTCGTTTCAGGTCCAGTGGCATTTACTGTTGATTGCACAATACAATGAACGCAGCATATATGGAGCTGACAACTGCAGTAAAGCAAAGGGATGCTACTATTTCCTTCCTTGGGTCCTGGGGACAAGTCTTGTAACTTGTTTTGATTCTAAAGATGTTGAAGCTGATTATTCACATATCAATATGTGGGCATGGACAGGTATGATTTGTTGATTTTTCTGTTCCACATGATCAAGTGAGAGTGAGAAGGACCGATCCCCACCTTAGCACTGTAGCAACAGTTATGCAACAACCTAGTAGTACATGAGTATGATACATGATGTGTCACTTCAAAATTTCATGTTGAAATTTCGCAGGTGCACTGGCAATCATCATTTTAAGGCTGATTTTCTTACAAGAATTTGGAAATAGAGTGGGTGTGACAAAGAGGTTGTTCCTTGTCAGTCAGCAACATAGGTACACAACAGCACAGGCTGCTTGGTGATTATCACCCTTGGTTGAAATCTTACTTTTGTAGTTGTATTAGACACATTCATAGCTTTGTAGCTGGTAACCACTTCAGTGATAGAAAATGTAAATTCTTAAGTTGTTGACAAGTCTGATATCTTAATCCACATGACTGCGTGGTTTGAAATTCTCCCTCTGTAGGAAGTCAGGTTATCTTTGCTCATTTTTCACAGTTTAAATTTTATGAATTTAATAAATTCAAATCTAAAAAGAACAATAATGATAATTATCATCACCACTGCAATACTGTGCCTTCATGCACAGATATGCATGCTGAATAAGTAAGTGTTCTATCTAAACAAGCATGCAAAACATTTTTCAGTATCTGTGGTAATAAAATCAAATGATACATACCCAAGATGTTTCATTTTGTTTTGATCCTCACAGGGTTCAAATGTTCCAAGGCTTGCAGGCTTACATCGCATATAGATTTCATAGTTGTCAGGGTTCATACGCTCCCACAGGTTGGACACACAATGACATGAAAACAACTGTCACCACGTTTGTTTTGTTTCTGTTCAACACACACGCACGCACAAACACATGTGCGCTCACGCGCACACACACACACACACACACACAAACACACACACACATACACACACACACACACACACACATGCATGCATGCAAGCGTACTCACAAACACACTCACATACACACACACACACAATATGAATCGTATAACCCTTTGTGCAAAATCAACATGTTATTATACTACAAAGTATTTTCTGAATGTACAGTAACAAATATTAGACAATGAAATAACAAGATCATCATACACATTTTACAGAACTTTATCATCGTGTCAGAATCTGTCATACTTTTTTTTCTGTCTCTGTGCACCCCCCCCCCCCCCCCCCCCCCCCCCCCCCCTTTACCCCACCTCTTCTCCTGCTCGCCTCCTCCCCATCTCTCCATCATTGTTGTTCACCCTCACACTGGTTATTTAACAACGTACTATTAAGTATGTTGTCTGGTGAATTTCCAGAAGGAAAGTTTGAAAAAAAAGTTACATTTGTATGATATGCATAACTTTTCAACGGTTAGTATTTGAACAAGACATGCAGACTAAAAATTATTAGTAACTGAATATAAAATAATAGTATAAAACAACTGGTGTGCTTGTGAGTGTTTGATTAGGTGCTTACCTGTCTAGAATGTCAAAATAACCGGTGGCACATCCTGCTTGTCATTCTCAAGAGCTTTTTCACAAATAATCCAGTCAATGGTGTTCCACACTATCCAGAAATAAGTTACAGCCTTTATCAAAGGAAAGTCAGTGTGGATTATACCTGTCTTCCATGCTGGTAATCTAGGTAAGGATGAATAAGGTACAGTTCAGTTTTCACATTGAAATCACTCGCTGATAACACACACACACACACACAAAAATGTCACTATGAACAAACGTAATAGTTAGCCCACACTGTCTTCATTTACGCTTGAAAGGTTCAGGATCATCTGGAAGCGCTACACTGATGTTTTTTCTTCCCCACTGAATGGCATCTTGAGATTCCCCACACCCTTAGGCACTCATCCAGTCACTGTATGTGTCAATTTCAAAATCACAATTGCATGGTGCTTGGTTTAAATCAAAACTATCACCCACCACCAGTTCATTAAAAATGTCCACAAATTCTTCTTTACCTGCTTTTTCTACAAGAAATTCAGCAAAAACATCTTCAAACAAGTTCATAATTCTATCACGTTCTCCTTTGGGCACTGCCATTTTTGTTTGCCAGATGGGGTGAGTCGCACTATGCATTACAAGCTGCTACTAACCATAACCTAAGCTAAAACACTGATCATCCATGTTGCAGGGCTCACTCAGTCATTCATGTAAAAACGTTTTTCACTGAGCCATACATTTGTATCTCTGTGTGTCAGTGAAACTAGACTCGCAAGGCTCACCCAACAGCACGACTATGTCACACCAACTAGTGACAGCCATAATGTAATGGCACAACTTATGTTGTGACAATCAGGGTAAGGGTTAAAAGTTTAACCACTACCAAAAAAAAAAAGAAAACTATCAACAACAAAAAAATGCTGCTAAAAGCTTCATAATTTCATTAAATACACACAAAATAATCTATAGTCGGCATGTGTTCATCTCACAATTAAGTATTATTCAGCCAAAGGCAGAGAGAAAACAATCATATAATTTCAATTTTGTTATAATTATACTGTAACTTTTAAAAAATATACTTACGTTAGTGATGTCTTTGCCGCATTATTCTGTTGCATGGAAAAAGAAAATGAAAAAAAAAAGGCTTTATCCATGTCATCGCATGCCATTGAATTCATACATGCAAACGCTCACATCTGGTAATCCATGGTGAACCACATGAAGAAATCTTTCATTTAAAACTGTAACAAGAAGTTGCCAAGGAAGTAACATAAAATTAATCCCCTATCATCATCATCCTCACTGACAAATATAAAACCTTTCACAGCATAAGCTGAGAAAGAAGCATAAGCATGTAAGGGCCAGTACATGCCATCTCACTTGCAAGAAACTCTGCAGAGAACTACTGACATCTATTTTAATTTTCCTCTTATCTATTTCAAGATAGAGTCCTAGTATGCTGGAGTATCTTTTTGATTGTAGCCAGGTGCTAACAGTGTATATATTCCTTTGGTTACCTTTCGTAGATGAAAATGTTTTGTTCAAAAGTTATCTTCCCCCTTACCTCCCTTGGTTGAATCTTTCTTTTGTGTGTGTGTGCAAGTTCTTTAAATCATGAATACCTCAGAACCTACATAGTTGTATGTACATCGCTGAAGTCACAAATATTCATGTATTTTATTCATTACAACCGTACTGGGCTGAGAAGCCCATATTTTCTCTAAACTGGTATTTTGCACAAGCAATCTTGGCGCCATTTTCAAATTGTCTGTCGAACGAACATTGAATAATTCTTGATTTTACAAAGAGTAAGAGGAAAACCGAAGAATCTGAAAATGCATGTTAAAAGGAATGTCCATGAGCTCTCATTTCATATATCGCATGCTCAGGATCTTTTCCGTACAGGCTTGCGACTATACAAAATGACTGACGACGCCGGTTCCCTTGAGCAAGTCGCCTTCTTCGTTCATTGTCGGAGTTTCATCCAAATTATCATTCTACGAAATTCGGACTTCCCGATCAAAATCTTGCTAATAACCCATTTCTGTTATACAACTGAAAATGTATAGAATTTATTATTTAACAGACCATTTCAACAGAGTATTTTCCAGTTGAAAATTGTATCAAAAGGTGGCGCAGATGGCCCGGCGAAGTGAAAAGTCAGCTGTGTTTTCTAGTAATTATTAATAACAGAATTCTCCACTTAGACACTGTCTCAGAAAATGAAGTTTATATGTATGAAAAGAGTGAAATGCCAGCTATTCATTTATTACAAAATTATTTCCTGCTGGTTGGTGTTTTTCATCGAAATAGGGGGAAATATGACGTAAATTCGTTAAAAGGGTTCATTTCTCGGACTTTAATCACCAATAATTTTACGCAGCCGCAGAATTGTCAAATATGACTTACTGCATTTTATTCCTTGGGTTCTGAGGTTTTCATCGATAGTAAATATGTGTTAATAGTTTGAAACCACAGCGAGCCAGACAACACTGAAGCTGCGATAGAAAACACAAATTTCTGTTGGTTCCGGCCTCGCGAGGGGCCGTTTCGTCTCTGGCACCGTGTTGCTGGCTTTGCGGCCCGGTACAGTTTTATAAAAGTAGAGCGTTGTGTGAGAATGATTCAGTGTTCCCTGAGGTGAGCAACTGGCGTGGAAGAAGCAAATAAAAAGAGAAACTACACCCTCGTCCTCCGTGTCTTCTTGACTGGCTGCTCTCCCTTGGCTTCTACGCATTACCATCTGCCTGTCTTCACCTGCACACCCCCTTACCCTCCACCACACCATCACATGATAATATGGTGGCATTACTATGACAGCAGTTGAGTGTGAGACTGAGACGAGAATGGATGTGAACTTCACATAACAAACAACATAAGCAAGAAAGAACAATGTTATTTCACAGGAGACCTTCATGTGTGCAAAATGATTATCATATATCAAAAGTGTATGAGGCTGCCAAAAAGAAAAAAAACGCATACTTTTCATTGAAACTTCGGCCCAAGAATTCTGAATTCAATGCAACTGTAGCTTTCTTGGAAACAACTCCTCTTGCAGTATAAGCTGTTAAGCATGCAAAGGGTTGCACCTTACCTACAGCATACAAGTCAACAGGGAGAATATGAGGCTTGCTTTCTTGCTCTCTTTACATGCTTGTGCCATCAGAAGGCTCACCGCTTCAGGCTTTGCAATTATGTTTGTGAGTAACAGGTGAGATTTTCTTAGACCAAATGACAATGCAGACTGAATCAGTTGATATGTTCTTTTTTGTTTGAAAGTAATATTGATATTATAAAGATAATGTCAAGCTAATCATTTTCCCAAGTGTTTGATTGCATCAAAACAGAAAGTAACCTAAGGCAAAATTATCAAGCTCCTAGCCATTTGTCTTTCAATTAATACTAAAAAATATGGTTTAACGTATTGATTCAAACATCCTTAAAGTTGCTTACCGAAAGATTATTCTTTTAAGTAAAAAAGCATTGTTATATGCCAGGCACCATATTAATGGCAAAACATATATATATGCCTTGGTAATGGCTCTTCATCTTGTGCATGTATTCATAAACTGGAAATCATCCAACATACATTTCCTAAACCTGCAAAAAAAAAGCATATTTCTTGTGCTGGATCATCTTTCCTGGCAGACTGATAATATGGCTTCATATAGTCTACAAGGATTGCTGTCATGGATCTGTTTGGATGTGGTCATTCTACAACAGCAGTAATGTCACTTGCAGACTAATTATAAGGGGAAAACATATTTAGTGTTGAAAACAAATATACAAAGAGAACTCACCGATGATTTTGATCGGGTTGTGACCCCAGCTGTAACATCTGCATAGCTCTTTGCTTCAGTCTGCGCTTTAGGCATTGTGTTGTTCTGAACTTCAGTATTTGGATCAGGCAGATGGTTATGGTCAGTGCTTTGTCCTGTTCCTGCAGTAGAATTTTTCTTCTCTAATTTATGTTTTTTCCCCATTTTGTTGCAGTCTGCTGCATTTGCCTTTGTCTCCTTTTCTTTTTTCACATCCTTTGTTTTCTCTTTCTCACTGCATGAACTGTCATTCTCTGTCTTTAACGGATGACTTTCTCCAAGAGCACTGTCCACAGTTTCCCTTTTACTTTCTGTAGAGTTGTCCCCATGCATGCGATCCTCATCTGCTTTTTTCTTGTGACTTTCTGGTCCAACTGAAACACAACCACAGTCACCTTGGCTGGCATGGCCAGAGTTAGCAGAGGAGTCAACTGATGCACTACTGTTTCCCATTTATGTCATCAAAAGAAAATTCCCCATATGGCCTCTTTTTTCCATGATCACCTTTGATATCAAAGTCTGTATGGTCTTGAGGGTTGTTCAGTCGTGGATGATTGCTGTTCTTATTTGATGACATGGGGCTATTGTTCCACTTCTGATACTGCATATCCTTCTGCACAAACGGCTGGTCTGCAAACTGACTAAAAAACTGCTCTCTACCCTGCAACAAGACAAAACAGAATGTATGTGTATTTTTTGTCTCATCTTCTGTGCCATTTCAGCAGCATTACCCCCCTCACCAGAACCCCATCCACAGTTACACTCTGGTTTGTCCATTCACAGCCATGGCATCAACAAGGAGCTGTGAAAGTCAAATTGTCTTGAAGTACTCCACAAGGGGAGACACTACACTTTGGGGGTGTTCAGTGATGGTTGTTCTGATTCAACATATGCAGAACATCCCCTACAAAGCCCCCTACTGATGACAGTAATTATAATTGATAGCAGATATGTGAAGGAAGGAATATTTGTGGTCATTTATCATTTGTCTTTAGACTGGAGACTTGAAATTTATCAAGCATACAAATGGGTGTTGACTTGATGCTGCTCAGGTGCCTTCTTGAGAATCAGTTTAATAACTTTTAGCTCTCTCTATATTGTTTGGGCCACAGTTCTTTGGGTCATCCTTCGTTTCTTTTCCATGTCTGGTGTGTCAAGTGTTCTCAGCAGTGAAGCGGATGGGATTTGAAAAATGTGTCCCAACCATCTCCATCAACATGCCTTATTGTCTCTTTTCATTGTCACTACTTCTGTGCTGCTTCAGACATCTATACTTACAACTGTTCAGTCATAAGATCCTGTCAATATACCACAGACACTTTAGACCATCTCCAGTTTCTGCTTGATAGCGACAATGGTCATCCAGCACTCCAAGCAATATAGGAGAATACAAGAGGATATGCCTTTGAAATCCTGATCTTCATGAGGATGCTGAGGTCTGTGGATCTCCAAATGGGCTTGAGCATAACAAATACTAAATAAAAGGGCAAGCATCTGTTTCAGTTTGGCAGAATCATGCTCAGATGTAAGTGAGCAAGATGGTCGCAATCCTCCCCCTGCCACCTTCTAATATGTGACCTACTCATGCACAAAGAAGGACAATTCTGAAGCTAACACACCAACATATTTAAAAGAGGGGGAAAAAAAAACACCACCAGTAATCCTGAAATTCTTGAAACAGTTGTAGGTGTGAAAACTAAATTTGATATTGATCTCACTGATTTACCCTCTCTTTCGATGAGGCAGACTACCAATAAACAGTGGTGCATAACCTCCATTACTCAGTGGTGATCCATGCAGTTACCAACAAATTTCCTGATGTGATTCATGCCAAAGGAACTTTCAGCACCAGTTTTTACAAGAATGAATAAAACTGGATTCAGAAAAAATACAAAAATTCAGTCACATGCTGCCATTTCAAAAGATACGCTGAATTCAGTTTTGATTGTAGCTAGTAAATATTGTTTCTTGGCTTCCATTCAGGAAGCATATTACACCGAGAACAATAAATTCACAAGTTTTTACAAATCCCATTGAATGTTCATAAACCTTCAGAGTTGTGAAAAAAACTTCTCCCACTTAACTTTTTTTTCAATGTTTTCATCTTCAGTATAAACCCATTCATTGTTCAGAGTACTTTTACCCATTCCAAAAGACTGTGACCACTCATAACACAATGGAAAACACACCAGATAACTTGTGTGATAACTTAGAAAAACAGCGCTGTACAAATCCTTTGTCAACTGCAGTTTGTCAGGACAAGGTTTTCATGTGTATCTCTCCCTTGCTGGACTTCTTGCCCACTGTCACTGCCTTGGAATTCTATTATTGTTTTTACCGCAGGGGTGCAAGTGGGGGTGGGTGCTCAATCCTGACATTCAACTGGGGCCATCCCACCAATCCTGAAATATGGATTGTGACCATCCCAACCATCCCACCAAGCCTGAAACTTGACAATGAGTGATGGCATCCCCCGATATTTTTCTGGAAATGTATATGTTCATTCTTGTGCGCTGATAGTTCATTTGTATTGAAAAATTTATTTTATTTCATACTAATATCACTTTCAATAGTTATTTCACATTTTCATTTCAGAACTCTTTAGTATCAGTACTTGTTAAAAAATCTCTCACTTTCTGTACACACACACACACACACACACACACACACGCACACACACACACAACACACACACACGCACACGTACGTGTGTGTGTGTGTGTGTGTGTGTGTGTGTGTGTGTGTGTGTGTGTGTGTGTGTGTGTGTGTGTGTGCATGCGTGCGTGCGTGCGTGCGTGCGTGTGTGTGTGTGTGTGTGTGTGTGTGCATGCATATCTGTATTTATATATAAAATGAATGCTAAAACAAGTTGAACATCTTTTTCCACAGGGACAATTTTATTGCTCCAAGCTTTCCACAAGGGCTTCTTCAGGAAGAAGGGCTTTTCCTTGAAGACATTGACATGGGCAAACCCATGGATTGAAGTTGCAAGACGTGACTGACCACACCCCCTGGGGGGTTTTTCCCAATCAGATCAGGTCCACGCTTTACGCCAAGGTATTTAGTCATTATTACTTACTGTCAGTCTGTGTGTGTGTGTGTGTGTGTGTGTGTGTGAGGTGGTGGTGGTAGTAGTGTTGGTATGTGTATGGTATGAGTGTAATGTATGTGTGTGTGTGTGTGTGTGTGTGTGTGTGTGTGTGTGTGTGTGTGTACAACATATATGTACATGAATATGTGTGTGTGTGTGTGTGTGTGCATGTACGTGTACCTGTGTATCAGTGTGCTTGTGTGTGTACATATTTCTTTTTTTTCAACTCTGTTCATGTACATATGGACAAATATGCTGAACTTTGACAATTTTTCTTTTTTTATTGACAAGAAGACTGAGTAAAGCTGAGATTTTGATCATGTTGTTTATTGAGATTGAGATTATGATTCTGTTGATAGTCTGACTTGATCACCATCAAAATGGATCCAGCTGAAGTAGGGGAGGTCAACACAAGGACAGGCAGGAAGATGAAGCCCAAATCTGTCCAGGACTACATAGTCAACATGGCAGGAGTGGACCGCAGTGACCAGCTCATGGCCAACAGTGTATGATTGGTGTTTGTTCATTTTTGATACTACAGAAACTTTCAAGTAGTCACTGTGTACATACTGCCAGCCTAGCATTCTAAATTAATGTAGCCGGGTGCTAACAGTGTATATTTCTTGGTCACCCGTCGTAGATAAGATATTTTGTTCATGAGTTATCTTCCCCCTTACCTCCTCTGGTTGAATCTCATTTCTATTGTCTAAATTCTTTAAAACATGAATACCTCAGAACCTACATAGTTGTGTATATGTCGCTGAAGTCACAAAAATTAGTGTATTCTATTCATTACAATCATGTTGGACTGAGAAGCCCATACTTTCCCTTAAAACTGGTATTTTGACCAAATTAATCTTGGCGCCATTTTGAATTGTCCGACGAACAAACCGTAAATAATTCTTGATTTCACAAAAAGTATGAGAGAATCCAAAGAATCCATGAACGCGCATTGAAAGTAAAGTCCATAAGCTCTCATTTCTTATATTGCATGCCTATGATCTTTTCTATACAAGCTTGCGACTATACAAAATGACTGACGGCGCCAGTCCCTTGAGCAAGTCGCCTTCTTGTTGATTGTCAGAGTTTTGATCTAAATTGTCGTTTTATGAAATTCGGACTTCCCAATCGAAATCTTTCTAGTGACTCCATTTCTATGATAGAAGCAGCCGAAAATATATAAAAATTATCATCCAATGGACCATTTCAACAGAATAACATTTTACCGAAGATCATGTTAGAAGTACATGGCGACGGCCATGTGGCGATGAAAGCAAGTTGTGTTTCCAGTCAAATTTTAAACACAAAGTTCTCCGTGCAGACAGCATCTTGGATAATGAAATTTATATGATTGTATGAAAAGAGCGAAATGCCAGCTATTCATTCATTACAAAATTATTTCGTGCTGTTTGGTATTTTTCATCGAAATAGAAGAAAATATGATGTAAACTCGTTAAAAGTGGGTTAATTCTCAGACTTTAATCACCAATAACTTTACACAGCCACAGAACTGTCAAATATAACTTATTGCATTTTATTCCTTAGGTTCTGAGGTTTTCATCAATATCAAATATGTTAGCATACTTCAAACGGACGGCAAGCTAGACAACACAGAAGCTGCGACAGATAGCACAAATTTTGTCATTTACTGTCTCGCAAGGCCCACTTTGAGTGCGGTGCTGCTGCGTTGTCTTCTTTGCGGTCTGATCAAGCTGTATATATCTGGGGCGCTGCGTGAGAGTGATCAGTGTTCCCTGGTGTGAGCGATCGGCGCGAGAGAAGAAAAATAAAGGAAGGAAACTCTGCTTTGTCCTGTGTACCTTCTTGACACAGCTGCTGTCCTTGGTTCCTGCACTCACCATCATCTGCCTGTCTTCACCTGCACACCCCTTACCCCTCCACACCATCACATTAATTTTGTATAGAAAAATCCCTATTTTCAAGAGAAGCAGGTTCACACCTGTTTATATTTCCAACTAACCATGAAAGATACCCCATCTTCTTCCTGTGACTGACAGAGTGCTGAATAAGCAAGATCTTTGAAATTAAGTGCTTTAGTTTTACAGGCACACACTTATTATGAGTCTAAATTTCAAGAGTGTGTGTGTAGCCATTGTTTTTTTTATATTTTCTCAATACTAAACAACTACTCAGTCTCGTGAAGAATGCTGAACAACAAACTGCCAAGTACTCTGTCATATTTTCTTGACTTCAGTTAATAAAAAAACTGGCAAGTAGCTATTTTTTACACTCTACTGGGTTTCTTAGGGTGATTTTGATGATGAAATGGGCATTTTTTCAAAAACAGAGAACATTTCACTTATATGCCTGTGTAAGTTGTGACTATCTTGAGTTTCACAAAATATGAAAAATAACCTCTTCTTCATCCGGCTACAAAAAGAGAATGGTATAGGCTACAGCTTTGAAACATTGTACTTACCCCGTTCAATTACACAACAATCATGTGTTCAAATTTAAAGTGTTTTTGTTGTAGTGTAATTTTTTAACAATTTTTAGATAAATGTGTACAAACGCCCAGTATAGAGAGGAATGTTGAATTTCATACTGGCCAGTAGGGAGTGAGTTAAGTGTGTGTAAATATACGTGATTCATTCATACCCTGCAAAACTGTGCTTGTTGTTTCTGTGCATGGACTCTGCTGTCGTTGTTGTTTTTTTTTTATTTATTGTTATGAAAATATACACCCCCATGACATTATGTTTTGTTCTCTTTTCATGAATTTAAAGCTATAGAAGGGAATAGGGAGGTATGGGGAAGACATGGGTTAAGGTTGATTTGGGGTAGGAAAAAAAGCTGCATTTGTATGTTATCACTGATCCCACTTAACATACTGCATCCTTCAACATATCTTTAATGAATTGGGGGAAAGGAGTAAGAGGGGATCATCAACAGTTATATACGCAGGACTGTCTCTCTTGATGAGGGAAGGTCTCTGCTTGGTTATCTGGTTGGCTGACCCTTTTTTTCCAACCTCTTTATTCACTCTCCTCATCACATGTTCTTAAAAAAATGTAGAAATTAAGTAAAAACAGTTAAAATTTATACACAGAAATGTGCCAAACACTGATGTGCAGACTGCAGTTTTCCATGAAAACCTACACACTCCTGATTTTCAATACTAGTTTGATTTGATCATTACAGTCTGCTATTGGGGAGTGATGCAAAGAAAGAAATAATGGTGGGAAAAATAAAGTCTGTGATCTTGCCAATAAATGTGGTCACTTTGTTTCTGTCGAACATGTGATTTAATGTGGTGATGCCGCAAGCCATTCTCATTTATTATCCCCCCATTTGAAAGTTTTCACCTTGAGGAAGATGCAGCACACATTTTAATGTGTAATTGTTTTAATAGTACTGTAGCAGCCATTTTCCCCACTGACTTGATCCATACTTCAAACTTTAGCACACATTAACAAGCAGAATCACAGTATTTATCTTCTGACCCTAGCCCAATGCATGATCTCTGCCCCTAACCATGCCATATCCACTGAGTTCATCAAGCTATACCGACTCAAAGCAATTTTCCACATAGTTTTCACCTATTTGCTGTAAGCTATCAAAATCTTATCTTGTTTGTCAAGTACTTCTTTTTTTTTTTTTCCTCCCCCTTCATCCCTGTATTGACTGTCTTTCCTGAGCTGGACTGAGAAGAGATTGTTTCGTAACTTCCTGACCACAGAATTTTGGCAAGAGACTGTTTTGTAACCTCCTGACCAAAGAATTTTGGCAATCAGGGCAGTAAGACCATATTTTCACAGATTTTACGACCAAATTAAGCAGATGACAGTTACTCTCACTGAAAATTTTCTTTAAAGAATGCTTATTCTATATTTCAATACACATCATACAATCAAGTACATTTAAGATGAAGCAAGGAGAACACATAACATATTCCTAAAATATCTAAGCACCAGAAAGCACGCTGACAAAACTTCGCCAAACCAGAGACTGCACAAGCTCAGTCTCGGCCATCCAGAAGCAAAGTTTACAAAAAAAAATTCTGATCTGAATTTCAATTAAATCCAGAAGACTTGCGCTCCCTTTACTGTGTCCACAGCTGTGTGTGTCTATACGTATGTCTGTATATGTGTGTGTGTGTGTGTGTGTGTGTGTGTGTGTGTGTGCTTGTGTGTGTGTGTGTGTGTGTGTGTGTGTGTTCTCTAACCAGTTCAAGGCAGCCTAGACCACAGAGATAAATTCTGTTTTGCCAACCAAGTGAGAAATGGACCAAGTGTTCCAGCAACCAGGTTTATCATTCTTCTATCAAAATCTGTGTATGAATCAAAGAAAATCCAGTGTTTGGGGTTTATCGCTGACTCTGAGTACATGACAGTCACTCTCACATAAGACAGAGCTCCTTGCTTGAAAGAGAGAAATGTCAAGAAATTGATCAGGAAGCAAGAGCCCAGCATCAGGTGTTTAAGTCACTGAGAACATCACTGCAAGTTTCCGAGCTGTATTTTATGGACATCTCACTATTATTATCATGAGTGAGGTGAGAGAAATTCTAAAAATCATGTTATTACCAAGTTTATTTGGCAGTATCTGCAACATGCATACAGAATAAGCAGCCTGCATACAATGATGATGGTAAGAAGGACCCAGATATGGTCATGAACGCATATATTAACTTTACTCAATGTCTGAAAGTAATTACAATCAGTGGCTGACCACTGAACAGAATTTCATATCAATTATCTCGAAGTGCAAACAGCATTCTTTGTACTGAAAATATATCCTGAGTAAAATCTAATTTTAAAAAAGCCCAAACAACAAAGCCAATAAAAAAAATGTTTCCCATACATTGACAATGAGAGTCGTAGCTTGTATAAGTCATACGGGAACAAGCTATTCACCCTCCTGTTAATATCACACTGCTCTTTGAAGCTGGTATGTGAATCACGATGTTTGGGTCAATGCAGCCCATATTCTTGGGTATGGCATCTTGCTGCTAACAATGAGTCAAGCCACATTAAAATAGATTTAGAAGATAGATTCTGGTTTGCTGTCAAGTTTCACCCAAGGAATGGCTGTCCCAATTATTGACCTGTTAGCATCCAGACTAAATGCACAGATGAAACGAAGTTCATTCAGGCCTAACCCATCAGCTTATGCATTATCAATTTTCATTCAAACATACGTAAAATTTCACTTTCCACCTACCAGAAAAAGTAAGAGGAGAAACTAAGCCGTTAGGAAGCTTATACTGTCAGATTGACCCATGACACAGTATCCTGCTTTCAGGCATTAATTTCTGGTGATGTCTTCAGTTAGACTGGACTGCACAAGTAACCCACAACACCGTCAAAGTCAACCAAGGATGATATGTACCCTGATCCAGAGAACTTTATTTGCTGATCTGCAGGACCTAGGAAGTCTGGAATGAATGGGGATGCAGTAGATTCGTTAGTGAGCTCCCAGAGATCAGCATCACAAAATCTATGATACACACATCAAGCAATTTAGGTCTCTGTAACTGTAAAAGAAAAATTATGCATTTCACCCATACACATTCAGTTTCTTTTTAAACAATAATGGACTGAACTTTGTTGCCAGCCATCCCACTGTTTACAGACTGTTTTGTTTCAAAGCATACCATCCATGCCATGCTACCCTAAAACATAAGATGTTGATACAGCATTGTGCTCTCAAAGTGGAGTGGCCAAGCCTGAAGAAGATAGCTCTGATGCAAAGGGCCATTCTGCTCTTTTCATTTCTTAAAAATAATGTAGATACCTCTACATACTCTTTAACTCATTGCCGCCTCGTCGATCACCTGGCAGGTGATGGGTTGAGTGCTTGGCACTGACGTGTCGTCCGCCACGTGATCAATGGTTTTACTCAAATTTTCACATGTAGCTGTGCGGTCTAAGGGAAACAATCGCAGTATCTACAGAAAGTTGAGGGTTTCCTCTATTGGTTGGTACTCTCCCTTAGTGTATATCACGTCTGATTCTACTTTTTTGCTCATATTATGGGATAGCTAGAGATAATTCTAGCCACCCACGTTCACCATGACATCAGCAATGAAGCATCAGCGAGTGGTAGCGAACAGAAACATAACATTTGAAGAAATAATTGAAAGAGTAATGGGAGAAGGATCAGATGAAGAGTTGGAACTGTTTTCCGAACTTGTCGAATCAGACGGCGAGGACATGAGTGATGATGGTGAGCTGTACATACCAGATGATGAAAGTGATGTTGACGCTCCTGTGGCTGATGTGAGTGATAGTACAGTGGACAATGATGTGTATGGTATGGACACTGATATTGACATGAAGAAGGTAGTGATAGTGAAGAAGAAGAGGGTGGGATGGGTGAAGAATTTTAGACGCTATCTGCGTGTGCCTGACTTTGAAGGCCACCCTGGAATACAAGTTGATCTTGGTGACAATCTCACTCCATTGAAAATCTAAATGACTACAGGAAGTGATGATGAACTTATCAATAAGATGAAGGAGCAGACAAACCTATATCCAGATCCGCAATTCAAGCAAAGGAAAGAGCTGTGTACAACCACCACCACGCTCTACGTTCAAAAAGTGGAAACCTGTTGCCTTGGATAAAATGCAATTCTAGTCCATATGGCGTTGGTGAAGAAGCCACAGATACCGGATTACTGGTCAGTAGACATCACCCTTTGCACATATTTTGCGAGAAAACTTATGAAGCAAGATCGTTTCATTATCCTTGCATTTTGGAATCTGAATGACAACGCCCTCTTCATGCCGAAAGGCAAGCCAGGACGTGACCCCATCCACAAAGTGAGGCCACTGTTTGAGCACATGAATGAGGTGAGAGTAAAGTTTTTCTCTGTCTTTTCTGTGGCTGCTTTATTTTCAGAATTCTTTTCCTGTATTTCTATTTTTCTTATTACTGTTTCTTTCTTTGCTTGATTCTTTGTTTGTTTCAAAAGTAATTTTTGCTAAGTCTTCAATTCAAATGAAAAATGGCTATGTACAATATTTTGTATGTTTTGCTGCAAGTTATCATATTTATGTTTTTAATGCAAACTGTATGTTGTTATCTAAAATATAAAAACTGATATATATCTCTATTGGTCTGAAATCTTTGTGACGTGTGTGTTACAGCCATTCAAGGCGATCTATACACCAAACAGGAATGTCTGCATTGACAAGGCCATGTGTCCTTGGAGAGGGAGGGTTGCGTTTCGAGTCTACAAGTGAGACAAGCCCACCAAAAAGGGGGATAAAGCTGTATGAGCTCTCGAAAGTAAGTCTGGATACATCTACAACTTTGAGGTGATGTGTTATCAGTCACAGGTGAGCAACAAGCCTGTTGATGTCTGCACTTGTCTCTCTGCTCCACTTCTCAACAAGGGCTACTTTCTTTTTATTAATAACTATTATTGTTGTTGACAACTCTGTGTCAGTATGGTGGCTAACAAGACAATGGTGACCGGCACTGTCAAAGCCAATAGAGTTGGCATGCCAAAAGACCTGGTTTCACAGCTTATGGCCACTGGAACAGTTGACTACAGGTGAAACAAGCAGACGGTGACCATCAGATGAAGGACAAACATGATGTGAACGTTCAGTCCACAGTGCACACCGACACCATGGTTCACACCAGATCTCAATCAGACAATAAAAAAGACAAGCCAGAAGCTGTGGTGGACTACACTGAAACTATGGCAGGAGTTGACAAGCGGGATCAGATGATTTCCTACCTTCCACTACACAGAAAAAACAGTGAAATGGTGGAATAGGCTGGCACTTCATTTCATCACGATGCTCATGATCCAGTCACACATCATCTTCAACAAACACTGCAAGAGCTGCCGAAGAAAGCAATGGCAGTTGGACAAATTCGTAAAAAGTCTGTGTGCAGGAATCTGGCGGTGTATGCTGGGGCAAACATAGAAGAAAACCCACAGCAGCAGCCAGAGACAACGCTGCAAATGACACAGTTGACATCAATCCAACTGGTGACAATAGAGCACTTTTACAGGCACCACCACAACCACCAGCACAAGAACCCAAGCAAGCAGAAAGAAGAGTAAGAGAAGAAACAGGGTCACAGCTTGACAGACTTTCAGGTCGACACTTCCCCAAGAGTACTAGTGTTGATGCCAGAGGACGCAAGAAGCACTTTGACTGCCATGTATGCTATGCCAGGGCAAGAGCCAATGGGATAGACAGAAAGACACTGAGAAATCACAAAGTCTCCACCACTGACCTTGAATGCACAATCTGTGACAAAAAATTGTGGGATTGGTTTGAAATCTACCACACAGTCATGGACTATGCCAAAGTGTAAATGACTTGAGACTTCTCATCGCTGAGCAGACCATAACACTATATTTGTCATTTTTTTTTGCATTTTTTCTTCAAATATGTGACAGTAGCACTCTGTTTGACGTTTGGACCATGTACACAGCTGTGTATGTGAAAGATTCATTGTTTTTATGTGTTTACTACACACATTATGTTTACTACAGTTATGATCATATTGATTTTCACACCCAAACCTACGTGGAGAAAAAAGTATTTGCCGATAGCTGTTTTCCTACACTTTTCAAACCAGTGGTGAGTGAAGTGTGTACTGAGCACAGGATTGTGGTATTTTTTTTTCTAAAAGAACATGATTTGAAGTTTTCAAAAACATATAGATATTGTTGTATTCAGTTTGGTTCTGTCTGTGTATTTTTTGCAAAAAGTATCCAAATAGTGCATCTCAGCGTGTTGCGGCTGTGGCAGACCTGCGTCTACAGTGAGTTAAGGGATGCAACATTCAGAAACAAACTAAATCACTGTATATAGTTAATTGTCAAACTGGTATTGAAATTCATAAAAACATTGAAGAAAAAACATGTATAAAGTGTCTCATTCAAAAGAATACATTCACTGAACCGAGGACAAAAAATGATAAGGAAATTACTCACTTTCTAGACTTAGCCACACAAATATATATTTCCAGACACGAGTGTGAGTCAACTGATTAGGACTGCCCTGCATCTACTGCACTCTGCAGTGGCATCATCCTTGATGATTTTCCCTTATGCTGCATGCAAGTGATTATCTCCTCCTCCAGCATCATCACCAAACTCCTGGTATAAATTAAACATGACAGATCAAAATGTCTGGAATGTCAATCAGGACATTTTAGCAAATCATTCAAAGATACCCATGAAATGTATGAAATCTTAACTGTTTCATGTAAGCAACACAGCAGCCCAACTATGAGCAGACATTAACAAGACTGAAAAATCCAGCAATGTTTAGGTACAAATGCACATCTTGCCAGTAGTCAGTCCCTGTCACAATCATGATGGAAGGTGGGCTTTATGGTCAATGCAATCAACTGCTTCATGACAATTGCTATATGAATCTACACTTATCAACTGATCTACCTGCATCTGACTGCCTGGCTGCATTCCCATCCGGTATGTTGCTGTGCTGGGAAGGATCAGCATCCTCATCCTCTTTCTTTCCACTGGGACCAGCACCCTCTTGACAGACCACAATGCAACATGTGAACCAAGTGAATAACTGGAAAATTATCAGTCTAAAGTAGTAAATGCGTCTGGCAAGTATTAAATGAAGTTTTCTACAAACAGTGGGTGTCTATAATCTCTTAGTCTGTCTGACTGGAAAGAAGAAATCCATTGTATTTCATCATCCTCATTGATCACATCAAGAAAAATAAAAGTACAGCACTGTACTCTGTGACTTTTCATAGCTTGCACTCATGATACCCTACATTTTGACCAGGGACAGTAGCAGAAGACAACACAGAGGGCCAACTGCACATCCTATATATTCAAGACAGCCATGGGTTGGTGTTCATCAGGAAAATTTACTCTCAGATCTCAGAACATAGACTTTCTAGCAGTGAAACAAAAAACTATTGAGTCTGATTTCAATGTACCCGAGGTGGGGAAGGAGGTGGAAGCACTAGGGTCTTGCCCATGCCATTCTTGATTGTACTACTCAGAATGCAACAAAGACCTTTCCTTCCCATAGAAAAAAATACAAACAAAGTAGAATATTATGAATGGATGGACACATTGATGTGTTGTTTGCAAAGGAAATCTCATTTGTTCTAAAATTAACATTACTATCCAATCGAAATAGGCTTTTTACTCTGACAGTTTCGTGTAGTAAAATCTACTACACACATAACACATTCACCGAAGAGGGAATGAATCATTCACACATTAAGCCAATCTTGCCATCAGCTGCACCAACATCTGGTGAAGCTATGTTTGTTGAAAATGCATTTGTCTTTCTTTGCACTGTGCATTAAAAAAAAAAAGAAGAAGAAAAAAGTCACCTTGTACTGTGTATGTGTGTTACCAGTACTTTGGTTTTCAACCACACTACTTTTCACTTTTCTTGTCAGGATCTTCTTTATTATTACAAGCAATTGCACACAAAAAATAACTTGGTTTAGAGCAACATATACAAATACTTGATCAGTAGGTCTAAGCTGAAAACAAGGTTGTGGTACTCTTATTTTGCAAGTCTTTTCATTCCCTTCAGCAAGACAGTCAACACATCCATACTACAAAATTTTGTGACTGGAAGTAAGCTACCCAAACACATGTCAAATAGGCTCTGTTGGCAAGTTCACACAAGGTCACTGAAGTATGCCTGTCAGCAATGGCTATCCCTGTTTCTGTAGTCCCTGCTTTGGACCTCACCTCCACCCCAACGCTTGTGGTTAGTGTAAATAAAAATCTTCAGAATCAACGAGTTCACAAGGACTTTTTTCCTATGAGTGTGACACTGTCCCATAGACAAAGATGCACCCTCACACTGGCTCTTCAACTCAGCAATTTTATCATTTTCAGTAGGCACCATAGCAGGCTGTGTTTTGCATTAGCTGGATTGTAACAGACACTAACAAACACCATCTAAGCGGCCAATTACCAATGCAGTTTTCCTTTGGTGGGTTGCCACATGATGACCTGATTTTGACCGGTCCTTGTGGTCTGCTAGCACTGATACTCAAACAGAACAAACACAGGCATGAGTCTGAAGGGGGCTGCCAGAATGAGCAGCATGAGAGTAATGCCACTAAAAAGACACTAACATGAGATGAGCCAAAAGAAAAAAATGAGGAAGAAAAAAGTTTGATGATTGACAATACCAAGATACCTTGATCCAAATCAAGCAAGAAATCAAATCAAGATAAATTCATTATGAATGATTGATGGAATGATGAACTGAGTTGCTTTGAAATAAAAACATATTTGTTTGAATCCATCTGTGTTATTTAACAAGAAAAAGATATGGTGTTAAACTGTTATCATCAGGAATATTTGAAAGTTCTATGAGCTGTCAGCAATTTCATAACATGCAGGAAATTGAACCCTATTGATGCAAAATACAACAAGTACAAGAGTTATGAGGTAAAAACACTTGTTTCAAGTTCCAGAACATACAAAGTACCAACTACCTGTCCTCGTCATAATCCATCCCTTCATGATGGCAACTGGGTTTAATTATCTACAAAGTCAATTGCTTTATCATCTACATTTATCAACTGATCTACCTGCATCTGTCTGCCTGGCTGCATTCCCATCCGGAATGTTGCTGTGCTGGGAAGGGTCAGCATCCTCACCGTCTTTCTTTCCACTGGGACCAGCACCCTCTGACAGACCACAGTGCAACACATGAACCAAGTGAACAACTTGAAAATTATCAGTCTAATTCATGCACATGTTAAGCTAGTAATGAATGAACTTAAATAAGAGAGAGAGAGAGAGAGAGAGAGAGAGGAGAGGGAGAGAAAGCATTATCAGCCGCCATGATGCAGTGATCAGAATGACAGGATGCAAGACTGGAGATCCAAGGTTCAAACCCCATTAAAGGCATATATCTGTGATTTTCTTTTCTTTCTTTCTTTTTTTTAAAGTCTTAAACATAAAACATCATGCATAAACTATGAACAATGCTCTTAGTGTTAAAATTTACATCAAACTTCCAGAATACCCAGTTTACAGTCTTTTTCATAATACATGGTATCATGGTGGCCAAAGGGCTTAATGATCTGTGCAATCAATGGAATGTTTCAGTTTCAGCCAGGAGTCACTACGTGCAGTTAGTCCATATACACTACTGGGTTTACAGCTAGATGCATTAATAAACTAATAAAAGAAAAATACAGTATCTGGAGAGAGGTCTAACTCTCAGGGACAAGACTGAACAGATGGTCAGGTATTGAATGTCTAGTTAATATTGTCAGAGCTACAACTATAGTTGTGTGTGTGTGTCCAAGTGTATGCCTGTGTGTGCATGCATGTGTGCACAAATGTACGCATGTGCTTGCACATGTGCTTGTGCATGTATGGTATGTGTGTATATGCTTGCGTATGCATGTATGTATATGATATATTCATGTGTATGCTTGCAAATATGCATATGTACACATATGTAGAATGGCTGTTCAGAGGATGGACTTATTTTAAGTCATAACTGATTTTTTTTAATAGTAAAAATTATCATGATAATATAATAGCACACTGAGAAAAAATATTGATAATTACAATTAAATGAAATTTCACACACACACACACACACACACACACACACACACACACACACACACACACACTCACACAAGCGCGCGCACACACACACACACACACACACACACACACACACACACACACACACGTTCACGTTCACACATATAAATGAACCATGTATGAGTTACAAAGCAAGTTAGCCTGTATACAAAAGAACTGAAAACCAATTTGCAGATCAGTGGCCACACTTCTCTATGGACAAATGCCACTATGCATAGAAGTGACTTTTGACTACACACTAACATAGAGAAACCATACAGAAAAATGTACAGCAAAGGTAAGTTGTGATAAGCACTCATGAAGCTTTTGGAATATACGCAGCAGCAGAGCACAAAATCCAAAAAGGTATGTATACAAGGAATGTTGCAGAACAACTTTAAAAAAGTTTCCCCAGCTCAGAACCAAGCCTCAAGGATTATTACAAGGGCCTTCCAGTCAGTTCCGACTGAAATCATAGGAAGTCTGGTATGTCTAAAGAGACTCAATCAGTTCTCAGTATAATGTCAGAGCCCACATTAGTTTGAAGCAACTTCACAAACAAGGCACAATCATTGTAAAGCTGACAGATGGGGAATCATCCAGCAGTCAACACCTGCTGGTCTGCTTTCTTCAATCACAAAGCTAAAGCACAGACATTACAAATCAGTTGCTAGCATTCTTCAAGAGATGAGAGATGCAGCTCCCTACAGAGCCTTCATCTTCTCAAATTTCTTTCTGTCTTGCAAGGCAAAGCCCAAAACAAGGAATCCAACACACTGGAAGCTGCAATAGCCAGCCTACTACAATCTTCTGAACATACTGTCATTCCACAAATATATATTTGCTTTCTGGATTCATCTTTTCGTCTGCTTCCTCTTCACCATGGACTTGGCCTCATCATAGCCAACAACCTGCTCCTGTTGAGATGGCTTGTTCCTATCCTTCACCAGTTTGTCAGCCTCCTCACTGCCCTGGATCATCATCTTGATCACAACATCAATGATGTCTAGGGTTTTCTCTATAAGGAAGACGCATGATCACTGTGACACTCGGGACTCCAGCACTATCTGTTCACCAAGTTCTCCACTGGCAACGCTAACTGAATGTCTGAAAAACTGTTTTAGAGACAAATGTAATATTCTTCTGCTTTTGTCAAGTAGTTATACCTGCATCAGTCTTCCTGACAGCATTTCCATCACAAACGTTGCTCTGCTGGGAAGGATCTGTGTCTCCACCATCTTTCCTTCCACTGAAACCCCTCTCTTCTGCCCAGCATAACACAATTATTCTTATTTGTACCAGCAGAATTTCCTCCTTTATGTGCAAGTCAGGAAGTGGAATATAAGTTTACATCCACATTCCAGACTGCTTTTTTCCAGCTATATCATCCTCTTTGTCCACCATTAGCATTACTCTCAGACAGCCCAATTCAGCTCTGCAATTAACACCCACACTAAGGTTTGTCCTCCCAAAGGCTCTGCATCATGGTGCATAGGAGGTAATCAATATCAAGCTGTCGTAAGACAACACATTTGAGGAGATACTGTACTGCTGCCAAGTCACTCTGGTAGTGTCCAATACTCCTGCTCTGATCCAACATATATAATACAAAACACCACCTACTAAGCCCCCTAGTGGTGTCAATAACTGCATAGACTCTGAGCTGTTGCACATGAGTCCCCCGTCTGGAGTGCAACACCATATCCAACCATGATGATAAAGAAAGTAAAAAAAAAAATTGTGGTCCTCACTAGAGGTAGGGCATGAATGGCCATAGATTCTAAAGACTTTTATGTATAATCATCAATGAAGAAAAAGGATATGTACCTAGCTCTATTACCAGTGCCAGTCACTGGCTCATGATGTGACATGCAAGAAATGTAGATTTATCTTGACAGTTTACAACATGCTTTTAAAAGAGTTTCCATTTTTGTTGTTGCTTTATTTTTGTTAGCTTTTTCCTAAACAAAAACATGCTGTACACTACTTGCACTTTTCAATGCTATTTGATAGTAAAAAGTATATTCTCTTTCTCCAAAAGACTCTGTACTTGAGTACTGTCATCTGTCATGTCAGTCCTTGACCACAATCTTTCTGTGCATTATTTTCATTTGCAGTTTCTTTGTTTTTCCTCCCCCCCCCCCCCTCCCTGTCAAATGAAAAGTCAATGTACTGTAGAACATACACAACACACAGCATCACTGCAGCTTATTCACAGATATAGGGAACTTAAAACCCTTTCAACCCTTTCCCAAGTTACAGCCTAGGTAGCTGCCCAGTCAGTTTGGGCTGATCTGCTTGGTTGGAAGGGATAGTTCACTTGAACTCAAGTATCTCCGAAACCATCTGGCCATGACGCAAACAAATTCATGTGGTTATTGCCAAATGACTGCAGCTAGATATAACAATTTTATGTATCATAACATATTCTCAGGCTTTTGATGTTTTGATAAAATTCAAACATTTTTCTTTACGTGATCAGACTGGGTGCTTCACTTCAATGCCATTGGGAAAACTGTTCTACTAAGTAATGAACAACTTCACACATTTATTAAAACAGAAAAATGAATTGTTTTATACTGTTATAGCATACTTAAACCATGCACTTTTGAACATATGATGTTTTGACAAACTCAGTTAAAAAAAAAAAAAAAAAAAACACTAACTTCACGTTTGAATGTAAACATCACTCAGTTTAGGTCCAAAGACATTACAAACAATCTCTCTTGTTTTTACCAGTATCTTCTAGAGGCCAAGCAGTTTAAGTATATCGGTTCTGTTGTCCAAGCAACTCAGCCACAGGACTGTGGCACTATCCAGTTTTCAGCAGCTCCCCATCATTGCTCAGGCGCAGCACTGAATGAGTTGAAACAAATGATGATTTCAGGCAGCAGGTTAAGGCATATGCTAGTAAACAGGAACCTCTGATGTAGGCAGGGTGATGTCCCTGAAGGAAAACTAAAACCGACCCTAAAGCAAATGACTGAAAACAGAGAGCTGTACAATCAATTACTGCACACATTCATTGTTTTCTTCCCCAAGGAATTTTTCCACAATGGAACAGAAAAAAAAGAGGAAATCTGTTGAAACGCATGCAACTATCATGCTGGACATGTAGATATCAAATACGACAAAAACAACAACAGAAGAAATTGGGCAAAGACGATGGTGGCAGACAGAGAAAGAGAGAGACAGAGAGGGAGGGCTGGGGGAGTGGGAGATGAAAGCCTGAGACAAATGGGACATGAGTGACAAAGTGAGAGAGAGAGAGAGAGAGAGAGAGAGTGTGTGTGTGTGTGTGTGTGTGTGTGTGTGTGTGTGTGTGTGTGTGTGTGTGTGTGTGTGTGTGCACTTGCACTCTTGTACGTGTATGTAACAGAGCATACATGAGCAGTTTGGTGCGTGCGTGCACGCGCGCGCGCGTGTGTGTGTGTGTGTGTGTGTGTGTGTGTGTGTGTGTGTGTGTGTGTGTGTGTGTGTGTGTGTGTGTACGTGTGCATGTTTTACTGATATACATGTGAAGTTGTCTGACAACCATCGTTCAATCAATCTACATGTAAAATCTCCCCAGCGTTTTTCACGCCATGTAACCAGCCATGAAGGGTACTCTTCTGACTGGATTTCTTTCCATCGGCAGACTGTATATTCATGCTGTGCCATTCCCATTCCAAGATACCCACAAAGATTATTTTGATGTTTTCTGTTCATGTCTGAATCAAATGGAGTGAATTGAATGTATGTGCCATAGAAGAGTTGGCACCAATGCAAAACTGAATAATCCTTTGAGAATATGTTGAATGAGAAATGCCTGCAATGAATACTCTGAGCTGGCCTTAATAACAGATCTGTGTGAGCAAGCATGGGTGGGGAGAATCTCTCCTTTTGACTGAAGTATTATGTGGTGGATCATACATACCTATGCCCTTTTTCTCTCTCTCTGTGCATGCTGTGTGTGTGTGCGTGTCCATGTGCGTGCATGTGTGTGTGTGTGTGTGTGTGTGTGTGTGTGTGTGTGTGTGTGTGTGTGTGTGTGTGTGTGTGTGTGACAGTGTGTGAGCATGTATGTATAGTCTTTTTGCATGTATCTTTTCCCCCTTTTCCCTTACTAAACACATATCCTTTATAAATCAATGTGTGTGTGTGTGTGTGTGTGTGTGTGTGTGTGTGTGTGTGTGTGTGTGTGTGTGTGTGTGTGTATGTGTGTGTGAGTGTGTGTGTGCGTGTGTATGAGTGTGTATGTGTACGTGTATTTGCTTGTACGCATGTGTATGAGTAATGTATCTTTTCCCATTTACCTTACTGAACACATATGCTTTTATGTATCAGTGTGTGTGTGTGTGTGTGTGTGTGTGTGTGTGTGTGTGTGTGTGTGTGTGTGTGTGTGTGTGTGTGTGTGTGGACTGGGGTTGGGGGGAGAAGATGTGGGGTCAAAAATCCATATACTGAACAACTAAATGAAGGCATGGCGAGCAATTCTAACTGTAATATCTCCCCACCATTAGAATTCCTATGTTAGAAGTACAGATTCATTTGTGCCCTGCTTACTTGAGTGTTGCGATGTCAGTGTTCCATCAGAGTTGGATCCCTTAGCTGGGTTGATGGCTTCAGTCCATGTCACTGGAGAAGGGACATCAGCAGATTCTTGCTCTTGTTGCTGAAGGCCTGATACCCCTTGGGTAGCCTTTCCATCATGACAGGCACCATCTGAGCCAAGAAGACCATCTGGCCCTTCTTTCTGATAGCACTAATCTCAGCTGCTGAGCATTCAGATGTCTGCTCTGTAGTGCATAGTGGATCTGAACTAAATACCCTTTGAGATGCATTTGAAGATCGGCTGTCACTCTCTCTTGAAAACTTGTCCTCATCATCACCTCTTTTGTTGAGAGCTTTTGCATCAAGGATCAGTTCTTTGTGAACAATGCTGGTTCCTCTGTTATCTAACTTGCATGACTCAGGTGCTCGAGCTCCACATCTTGGACAAAACTTAAGTGAAGCAAGGAGTTGATAACCACAAATATTTCCATCTTCATCTTTACTTGTGCATACTGTTGACTTAGTCTGCTCCGTGTCTATCTTCCTTTCAACTTTAGTCCCACACCTACAACAAAACTGGTCTTCAGGTCCTTGAGCTTTTCCACATGATGAACAAGTAACCAAGTCCCTGTGTCAGGTTTTTTGCGTGTGCCACATTTGGGACAAAATAAATGATCAGAGGACAGAATCTCGCCACAATCTGTGTTTGAGCACTTCATCCTGAAAAACAAACATGCTTGTAAACTCAATTCAAATCATATCAGGTTATGTTATCTACTGTCAAAGACTCAGGGCTTGGGCTTTTCAGTTTTATTGCCAATATTGTTTTCCAACATTTTGGGCATAAAAATAAACAGGATTTCACAGCTCTTCACCTAGTCAAGAAACACCCTAGAAGTTCAATTTGTTTGTTTTGTATACTTTTCTTCTGTTAAAAAACTGAAATCCAAAACAAACTTATGTACATCAAACACACTTGCACACACAAAACCAACAATGATTTATGTCAAAGAAAAGGAATTTTGCAGCTTTTTTTTCATATATTTCATCTTGAAATTCTTATACTGGTGTTAATGGTTACACCTACTATAAGTATACAACAAATGACTTATCCATGATAATAGATGGTAGAGGTGCCTTAACTTGTGTGAATGTTTTCAAATAGTGAAAACAGACAGATCACTGTCCTAAGATAATTGATGTACAGGTGCCTTAACTTCAACTTATGACAACAGATTGTAAGGGAGCCATATCCTGAGTTAATGGTTTCACGTACAATAATTCTACAGAACTGCCAAGTACTATACTTTCGGAATAGCATGTTATGATTTCACTGACAATGCTTTGCTGTTACACTTTGTGATCAAATGTTACACACTCACCAATTTTTTTTTTACCCTTTAGAGAATAGACATTAAACTGAAAAACATTAAAAAAAAAAAAAAAAAAAAGAGAACAACAATAACCAGCTTCACGGTTTTAGTAACAGCCCAAACGGACCCCAGTCAATGTAGATCTTTAGATTGCAGACCTATTTCGTAAAAATGTCCAAGTTCAGTAAGTACAGGAAGAAAGATGACAGTCACAATTTTACTGCCTGATTAACTGATCTTGTTGCTGTCTGTTTTGATTTTTTCATAGGTCAAGTCAAAACCACAAAATAACCAGCAAAATTTCTGTCTTCTTAGTTTTTCATCATGTCATGTGCAGAACAAAGTTTGACAGAAAGTGCTATTAGGGCTGACTTGTCATATCACATATGAATGCTATGCTTAACCTCTTCCCTGCTTGCCCCGTGTCTATTACGGGGTTGTTTTTCACAATCTTGTACACATGTAACTGACTATGGGGCACTTATTACTTGATTATACTTATTTACATCATACTAATGACCAACAAAATCAAATTATCATGATACCACATCATAGCAAAGGGTATAAGAAGAAAAAAAACATGCAAAAAATCTAAATGATATCTCAATAAATGAATGAGTAGTGAACAGATGAGTGAACCTTCTGCAATTTGGCCCCAGCACTCAGCAATACAGAAAAGCTCTTATACTAATACTATGGCAGGGAAAGGGTTAGATTGGAAATATTACACCTAAAATGTCAAAATGCTACACTTTGTGCATTTGACGCCTTGGCAGCACCAAGTATAAAGACGACTGTCCCATGATGATAAAGTGTAAGTGGGGCACAACTTGTGCTAAATGTTTTCACATACTATAATATAAAGATCACTGACCTATGACAACAGATTGTAGGAGGGCATAACTTGTGTTGATGGTTTCACCTACTGTAAGTATAAAGATGACTATCCCACGACAACAGACTGCATGGGGGCCATACCATAACTTGTGTTCATGGTTTCACTTATTATAAGTATGAAGATGACTGTACCATGACAACAGATTGTTGGGAGGAGGGAAAAGGGCATAACTCATGTAAATTGTTTCACATACTATATAATATACAGTATGTCAAGATGACTGTCCTATACAACATGTTATATGGGGCCATAACAAACATTTGGACAATCAGAGACCTCAACAGCCTTCTTTTTTCCAGTCCTGCAGAGCGGAGTCCTTTAACTTAGGCTGTCTATCCTGTGCTTCTTCTGTCTGCCTCTAGGACATCAACTTTCCAGAGTTGTGGCAATGTATATACCCGTACTAAGCAAACTTATCACACTTGAAAACTGCAAGGTAAGGTTCTCGTCTCAAGGCATTCTCACATAAATGTGCTGACTTGTTGCCTTGCTCTCCCTCATCATAATTTCATATCTTGCTTTCTTTTCTTTCTTTTTTTTTTTTTTGTCTTATGTACTATAGACAGTCTAGCATTTTCTTAAATATCCTTAAGAAAATGACTCAAATTCAGCCTGTACAAGATGTCAAGCGTAACTCCCCATGAAATACTATATATATATATAATTGACTAATAAATTCCAAGGATAAGTAACCGAGCACCATTCCAGCAACTTACAGAGCAGCTTGGTGTTGCAAAGACTGCAAGAAATATTCAATTATAAACACAAACTTGCTCTTATGTCTTAGATACCTGTGCTCCCCTATTTCTTCACTCTAAGACATTAGAGCAAGTTTTGTGTTTTATAATTGATATATATATATATATATATATATATTGATACATATATAGATAGATTTCTTTCTGTACATATCTGCAGTTAAATAATTATTGCTACCATACTGCTGTCTTAATGGCTGGAGTGGTCTAAGGAAACAAACTGTTCATGGGTCCATGCAGTTCATCATGATCATGACTCATCCATCTAAATTTAAACGTACATACCACTAACCAGTCATTTTGACATTCTGACCTAAACTGAGTTATTACAATTTGATCAATGGCATTCAAACATTAACATCTAGGTTGTATTCATAACTTCATTTGAATTATGTGACAGATGTAAATGTATGTGTTAGGTTGCCTCTCTTCATATGTATGGTTGTGTGTGTGTGTGTGTGTGTGTGTGTGTGTGTATTTTTTTGAACTGGTGATTTTATAATGATGTATCATTTGTCTCTGAGCTTCTTGTTATTATATGTGTGTTCTATGATCTTTAAATCCTTACACATTTTTGGCTTTCTTTTTATCAATTAAGTGCTGATCTCTATGTTCTTTCCAAAGTATGTCTGTTATGTTTATAATACATCTTTCATCTCATTCATCCAGTTCCAACTTTTACATGGGTTTTTTTTGTGAAGTGTTGTGTGCTTCCTTATAAAGAGTGGATCCAGCAATCATTATTATTATTATTACAAAGCTGACAAAAAAATTGACCGCCATAGTTCACTTTTGGTCGTTTGCCCTTTGATCTCCACTTACAGCCAATCAAACTTAACCCCAGAGAGGGTCTTTGTAATCAATTTAGCAGGCTTCCATACAATGATCCAATTCCAACATTTGTTTAACCACAAAGAAAGATAGTTCACACTCTAGTCTAAAAAAAATTACAGAATGAAAAATGACTACAGCAGAATCTGTCACATCTCCAAATTGTGTTGAAACATACTGCTAAGTAATAGGAAGAAGACTTAACTGATAAACAAGTTCCCTATTGTAAATCTGAATCAATAATGACTGAACTTATCAGTGATTCAGCATAATCTATACAAGATACAAGAATACTTTATTATCTCAATTCTGAGAAATTACAATTGTGCTGCTGACTAACTATACATCAGAGACATAAATAAACATGAAAAACAATTAACAATAAACAAGTAGGGTAACTCAGCAACAATAAACAATAACAAGTAGGGTAACTCAAAAACAACCACCCAACAAAATGAATTTAGTTACAATGTAAAACCTCATACATGTAGATAAACACATACTAAACACACACACACACACACACACACACACACACACACACACACACACACACACAGAGGCACCACTTACTTATGTTCAGAATTTGCTAAAAACAGAAACAACATTGTCAGACCTACATTCTGATTAAAAGAAGCATTAAAGTGTGATAATGATAATGATGATGATGATGATGATGCACATAATAAGTGAAATGTGTAGGGTAATTTTGGGTAGGGGGGGGGGGGGGGGGGGGGGGGGGGGGGGGGGGGGTGGGGTGACAAGTTAATCAGCAATAAGTTTCATAGCACTGCCAGACTTTAAACATGACTAGACAGGAAAACATGCAAAAGCGGAAAAAAATCATGAGACCCAAGGTCCGTGGGTTTCCATCTGGATCTAACATCCTTCCTCCCCTCCCCGCCTTGTATTTAATCGCCTCCTGATCTGCTTATTTTCCTCTCGGTCTTCTTCACTGTATTTAACAGTATGCTTCAACAGAATCGGAGATGGCAATTACTGAAGTAGGCATGTTTTATTCTGTCATTTTTCAAGTAGTAAATAACTTCCTGGTTTGACGGGAAAGAACAAAAACACAAAAATGGAAAAGCTTTCTTTGCCTAGCAGAATTTCAGCTCTAGTCACTATGTAAGAAAGCCTCTGCCTCCGGCCAACTGGACGTTAATCTCCCTGATCGCCCACGACTACCCACGGGCCTAACCAGGACATGCCCCTAAGAGCCTCCAGCTGATAGGACGTTAGTTTCACCACTGGACTCGCCTCGACTGGATCGTCCAAAATGGTGACCGCTGGCTTCCCTGCTTTTCGCGCAACAAAAATGTGTAATGATGTTGGCTCGCCAATTCGCCGTCCTGACTGATCGACTCACAAAGTTTTGCCACAAGCTCTGAACTGACAGTTCGCTGGGTCGCCTAAATGTAACCTAAACACATTCCAAAAAAAAAAAAAAAAAAAGCAAATTTTATACAACTGATTTTTTTTTTAATGAAAACTATTCTAGAAGCTCCCCCCCCCAAACATCTTTGAGACGAGAAAACTCTCATCATTAACTATACCCAGCACTGCGTGTGACTGAGCACAGCGGTTGTCGACACTGCCAACAAATTACACATCAGTGGGAGCTGTGCCTGATCGTGATTTTACCAAAAGAACAGGTCTATCTAGACACTGCCTACAAATTGCACAACAGTGGGAGCTGTGCCTGATCATGGTTTTAGTACTTTTACCGAAAGAACAGGTCTATCTACAGTAACGACCAAAGAGACCGGCAGAAAGAAAAACAGTAGGCCTAATAATCAGTTACCTACCTCTCCACATCCTGACTCGACGAGATAAGCAAGCAGAATGGAAATGTAGACGCTTCGTCAGTTATTACGTCAGCCGGCTGGACTTTTCCTGCAAACTGGATCGGTTTTGCTTACTTTTGGTTTCAGTTCCACACGAAAGTAGACATTCCGAGAATTTTTTTGTCATCTCTATTGTTACACATGAACAGAAAGTAGGATTGCACTGAATAGCCTACTTTTTTTTTTTTTTTTTTTTTTTTTTTTTTTTAAATCAAAGCCTGGCCAGTAAAACTTGCAAAATCATGATGCCGTCAGGAACAGAAACTGAAAGTTGGGGGCGAAAGTTCTGAAGAAAACCGAGTGCTGTTTGACTCTGGAGGAATCGATAAATGGATGGTTAGGATAGCTTCTCCTTTGTGAAAACACAATCACCATCATGCACACTTAGGACTGACGTGGCACGCTTTGATTCACATGTGAAGGGGTTTAATCAAAGGCTGGGAATTGTGTGAAGGATTAATGTTTTTTTTTTCTTCTTTTTTTTTTTTTTTAAAGGCTATAATGGGCCTTTAAGCTTTCATTCTGTAATATTGGCATATCCACATTCACAAGAAAAAATGAGGGGGTGGGGGGTGCGTGAAAAAGAAACTGAAGCCGCCATTTGGTTAGGCCTAAGGTTGATTGATTGACAATTTTCTTGTATTTGTTCGATTGATTACTAATTTCAATCTGATCAAGTGGTCAGTCAATTTCCGATTCTCAGCCCGAGTCTTCCCACGCACACCCAGAATCCAGCGTTCACGCCCTCGTGCATAGGCCTACGTACACACGCACGCACGCACAGACAGACAGACACACACACACACACACACACACAGACACACACACACACGTATGTACGGTGGATTCAAGCGACTCCGGCGTTTAGGCTACATAGCCGCCATGAATAAAACTGATTGACTCAACACGACTACAATCAAACCAAGGGACGGAGCTTCACAACAAATCTTAAACTCTCTCTCTCTCTCTCTCTCTCTCTCTCTCCTCTCTCTCTCTCTCTCTCTTTTGATAAGAAAGGAAAACAATTTTCACACACATGTAATAAGCAACAAAGACAACAATAATGATCAGTGGCGAAAAATCAAAACTCTCTCTCTCTCTCTCTCTCTCTCTCTCTCTCTCTCTCTCACACACACAACAACAACAAAAACAACAACAACAACGACCTTGTGACCCCCCAAGTCAAGTTCTTTTGTGGATCCTTTTACATAGATGTTGCTTCCCAGCCGACCTTCTCCTATGTGTCCATCAGATCAGTGTCTTGAAATATTCCTGAAGCGATTATATAGTGACAGTGATCTCATTCAGACTTAAAACCTAAAAGGTAGTGATACATATGTATGAGAGATCGAAGTCAACTTCACTGTGGCAAATTAAATGCTCCAGCATTCTGAATTTATCCTATAGTATAAGCTGACATTTGAGACTAATGGACTTATTGCTGCAGTGCCAATCTTACCCAGGCATCTTAAATATAAACGCTGTATTTCTAAGTGGTGTTTGTAAAGGGGGCTTTAACTTGATCCGATAAAGTGTATCTGATCTTCCGTACCCACTTCAGTATGAATCGAATTTTATAAGCATGAAAATTCTCAAGATTAGAGCAATTTGCTTTAATTAGTCAAGGCCAATCGCTGCGCTATTGCTGAAACACTGGTGATGAGACTGGGCCATTCCTACTCTGCGCTACATTTAGTTCATGCACAGCCTGGAACTTAGCCCACATGCTGTAAACGTTCTATGACTTGTGGAATCAAAATTTTCATACATTTTTGCCATGCACGGACAGGCACAAAGTGAGTTGATAGAACTGCCATTCTGTGATCAACGCATTTTTGAAATTGTCAACTAGTCATGGATGACGCCTCCCCATACCCCCCCCCCCCCCCCCCCCCCCCCCCCCACACACACACACACACACACACCCTTCATCCCTTATTTCCTCCCTTTCTCGTCTCTGACATTTAGTTAGTTTTTGACAGTGTTGTAGATGGAGATAACATGCAGACGTAGACGTGGAAATAAAAATTAATAGAGGGACGAAACGGTGAGGTAGGATGGAACGGGGCAGGCTTCCGGAACAGGCGAATTAGTGGCTCCGTACTCCTTATTGAAGCAGTTTTGACCCTGTATGATAATCTTCAGCGTACAGAAGTAACAGAAAGCAAACTGATAAAGATATACAATCCTACAATTGTAATCATAACTGAAATATAAATGTCAGCTCCCATACTGCGATTCCTACAGTGATTGATTTTCTGTCAGCAGTTGCCGTGACGATGAGAGGATTTTAGGGGAATAAACTCTGTTTTGTCACTCCGCCACTGGAAAATCGTCTAATTTGGCGTTACTTCCCCTAGTCTATCAGACTGTCTTGAAAATGCTGTTGGGGGGTTTAAAAACTTGTCCGTGGTTTATTTCTTCTTCGGTGATCATTCCCAGCCAAAGAGATCACCATATACAGAAAGATTTAAACTTTTTACATTTCATTTTTCTTTCTACATCCTTGTATTTGAGAGAGAGAGAGAGAGAGAGAGAGAGAGAGAGAGAGAGAGAGAGAGTGAGTGTAAATATAGTTGTAAAGCTTTTAGTTCATCTTGTTTCCAGAGCACTGAAACAGACTGCAGCATTGCTGAAAACGAAATTCTGTTAGTAACATCCATCTTAGGAGTATAATTATC
>JADBJO010000601.1:452500-457500 GCA_016801955.1 Conus betulinus | reverse complement strand
CTCTCTCTCCTGTGACTCTCTTTGTCTCTCTCCGTGTCTCTGTGTATGTGTGTGTCTCAATCTTCTGTCTGTCTGTCTGTCTGTCTGTCTGTCTGTCTGTCTGTCTCTGTCTCTCTCTCTCTCTCTCTCTCTCTCTCTCTCTCTCTCTCTCTCTCTCTAACACTGACGTACACACACTAACAATTACAGAAACGTGCAGAGAAAAAGAGAACCAAAGCAAAAACAACAAAAGCTCGGATAGTAGAAACAGTGTAAAAAAAAAATCTTTTAGAACTCTCGATTATAAGAAACCTCAGCTGTAAGAAAACTCGGTTATAAGAAACAAACAAAAAAATTCCCCTCAACTTTCTTATAACCGGATTCTACTGTATATATATATATATATATATATATATATATAGAGAGAGAGAGAGAGAGAGAGAGAGAGAGAGAGAGAGAGAGAGAGAGAGATATTGCAATCCCCAAACTATTTGTACAATCCCAAAACTGGGTTTATCAAACTTTTCAACTGCACTTTTTTAGAATGTTATAATTTACGGAAAGAACGCATATTTCAAATATGCCATTTGGAGACTAATTACATCGTTTAAACGAAACTAGAACGTTCTACAACTTTTTAAAAGTACTTTTTTTTTCGACACTTTGAAAATCAAATGTTTCGGAAATCTGCTGTTAGAATGTTGATTTTTATTTCAAAATCTCGAATCAATCGTTAAAAAGGTCTGAAAACGTTTCATACGTTAAAAAAAAAAAAAAAAGAAAGAAAGAAAAAAAAAAAAAAAAAAAAAAAACAAAAAACGCTGGCATCTATGCGAAAATAACCGCCGGGACATATGAAAATAGATTTTGGAAAAAAAAAAAAAAAAAAAAAAAAAAAAAAAAAAAACTTTTCGGGTGTTAGGTTGGGAAAACCACACACACATGCATATACGTATATACAAACGCAGTGAGAGAGAGAGAGAGAGAGAGAGAGAGAGAGAGAGAGAGAGAGAGAGAGAGAGAGAGCAGTAGCACTAAAGCCTAATATAAAACACCACGTGACCTTTCTCTTATACGCGTTGTACACCTCAATTGGCTTGGCTCTTTCAGGAGAGAGGCAAGCTGCGATGCAGCAGAATTAGTTCGACGCTTTACTACAATAAATATATTGAGGTTACTCTGCTGGGATGGTTATGCTGTCAGAACAATTCAAAAAACCCTAACAAATAAATGACGAAAAATTACAGAATTCGACAAATCCAGTAGTTCTATGCATGGATAGACAGGCTGACAGACAGGCAGACAGGCAGACAGACAGACAGATAGATGGATAGATAGACATAGATAGATAGACAGATAGATAGAGAATGAGTCGTACAGTTCAAATTATAGACAGACAGATAGATAGACAGACAGACAACTAGACGAAGTAATGAGTTGTAGAGTCCAAATTTCATGTCTCGTCCTACTGCCTGTCTCTTCAGGAATCTTGTACTCTCTCTCTCTCTCTCTCTCTCTCTCTCTCTCTCTCTCTCTCTCTCTCTCTCTCTCTGCTCTCTTGTATATACGTATGTGTGTGTGTGTGTGTGTGTGTGTGTGTGTGTGTGTGTGTGTGTGTGTGTGTGTGTGTGTGTGTGTGTGTGTGTGTATGTATTTGTATGTTTTTGGAGAGGCAGAGAGAGGGACAGAGAAGAAAGAAGAAGAAGAAGAAGAAGAAGAAGAAACAAAGGTGAAGATCAAACGATCCAGTCCCCGCCTGAGCTTCTTTCTGTTTAAAATTTACCACGTTTTGAACACAAAGAAGATACAAGCTTGTCTCTAAAGACTGGGGGTCAAAAAGGAAACTTTCCCGTTCCATTTGTTTAGGCCTCCCCCTATCCTTTTCCTCCATCCCCATCCCCCACCCCACCCCACCCTCCTCTTGTTTTTTCTTCAAATGTACCAGAAATGGTATCGTGCTCTGATTGGTAGGTGAAGTGGTGAGCATTTTCACTGCCTCCCTAAACCCCAACCCCCCCCCCCCCCTCTTTTTTCCTCGGTCCCATCTCTTCACTCCATTGCCACACGAGAACGCATAAATCACAATTACTGTGACCAACGGCCTGTGCTCTCGGAGATCCCTCAGTTGGGGGCCAAGCAGCTGATCACCGATCTGTGACAGTGATTTTCAACGGCACTCCATTGGGCTCAAACATTATGGGAACGGTTTTGTATCAAAAGTCCATTAAAACTATTTTTGAAAAACAGATAAATAAATAAATAAAAAAGCTGTTAGTTCTGGAAGAACACGGCAATAATTCCTGAGGAATAATTGGTCTTACTGCCCAAAATTACGTTTTCTCATCTGTTGGCCTGGAATGTCACGTCAGACGTGATCACCCGTGAAAAGAGGTATCATGACTCGGAGAAAATACAGCGATGGCAACTGGTAAAGAAGTAGCTATGTGTTATGTCCATGCGCACTGGTATCATTGGTACCATTGCGTGGACTGTGTGCCTATCAAACGAAACAAAAAAAAAAAAGAAAGACAGAGAGAGAGAGAGAGAGAGAGAGAGAGAGAGATGCCGATTTTTAACAGCGCAGCATGCTGAAAAATGGAAACGGTAACTTTATATAACAGTGGTCAACTACCTGCGGATTTTTATGTCATAAATGTGTGTGTGTGTGTGTGTGTGTGTGTGTGTGTGTGTGTGTGTGTGTGTGTGTGTGTGTGTCTGTGTGTGTCTGTCTGTCTGTCTGAACAACGTCAAAACAATATTCGTTTTCCCTCGTAAACATCACTGTTATTGTGAGTGAGATACTGCCTGTTTCACGCGATAATTACATTTTTTGTACACTAACAAAGATAACGGTTTTCCTGTGAAGAAGTCAAGTCATCACACTGTGTTCTTGATGTTAATCACCGTTCTCAATCTGAAAACAGTGATTGTGACATTCTGAAGCTGAACAAGCCCCTTACAGAGAGACAGACGTACCGCTGAAAGGTGTCTTGCAGTCTGGAACAATACCCACCTACCCTGATCGACCCCCACTAGTGGCCGTCAATGGAGCGCCAACGAGCTGTCAGCTGGGCTGAGTTGTCAGCACAAGGACGATTCGATCTCATCGGAGTGGGAAAGTGCGGCGCCCTTTGAAAAGGAGCTGGGGGGAGGGGCATTTCTAACGGACTATTCCAACCGTCACGGACTCGACATAAGTCATTCACACGCTGGCCGGAGATTGAATAGTATGGAACAGACTCTGAATGACCGGCTACTGGACTTACTCAACGGAGTGTATGGCTCCTGCTTGTTTAAAGATGGCTAGCCAGGCATGTCGTCCATTATACAGACTGAAGATCAAGACGAAAGATTCGAACCGAAAGTGAAGATTATCACTCTTTTGACCTCGGTTGTGGAGTCGTGTCGTTTCAGGGGTGTTTCATGGGTGGAGTTCGAGATGTTTTTCGCTCGGAGAACAGAAGAATCATTGCTAAACCATGTCCGCATACATCCAGTTTGACGTCTAGCTTCATCTTGGAAGCCCGAATTTCTAACTTGGATATAAAGTGCTGATGTGTGTTTTTCCGTTCACCACTTACTTTTTGTGAGACTTTATGCCTACAGAGATCAGTTTATTCGAGTTCGTCGCAGGGCTTTTACGTGCATGGTAAGTCAGACACACACTGGGCAGGCAGGTATGCTTGAAATATTTCCTGTTTGAAGCTTACCTCGAATCTGCAAATTTCACCTCTTTTGAAGAATGCATATGGTTTTCTTTAATCATGTTTAATGTCATGAGGTGATCATTGATTAATATTTGTACTGTCTTTTTTCCTCTGGTGTACCGTCTGTTTTTCATCAATCATCTTCTTGCATTTCACAATTTTAAAAAAAAAAACATACATAGCATATAAACAACATAAATGACATACATCATGAACAATCATATACAAAATCATGGTACAATGTACACAACTTTAAAAAAAAAAAAAACCAGTTTTATTACAACTGGCCAGCTAAGAGCAAGCCAACGTCATGTAAATCACACTGTGATCAGATTATGTTTGAAACAAAAAGACTATCTTAGAGCCATATAAAAACAAACGTTAGAAAGATTATGGACAGAAATTACAAACTGCTAGTATTTATAAGTTCTCTTGCCTCCCAGAAGTTATGCACTAACAGCCTAACTTCCCCTTTCCGGTCATCTGTTTAACTCAGCTTTTCTCTCCCCCTCCAAACCCCCACCTCCTTGTTTTGCTGTCGTCTACTGTTTTTTCTGCTTTGTGGACCATTCCCTTTTTGTTTGTTCTGGAAACTCTTTTACACTTTTTTGTCTGTTCAAACTTTACGACATATCTCTCTCTCTCTCTCTCTCTCTCTCTCTCTCTCCCTGTGATTTGTTGTGTCCGCTTTGTTAAGAGCCCCTAGAAAATGAAATCCATTGTGTTGTTTGTTTTCCCAGCCCTAAGGAGCATTAGAACTAAATTCATTCAGCCAAAATGTTATAGTATAGACAGCCTTCGCTATCTAAACTGACTATGCTCATGTCAACGTCATCAGAAGTTGTTCAAAATTTGTCTTTGTTTTTTTTAAGGCATTTAAATTTAGAGAAACAGCTACCTCTTGATACTCTGTATAATTTGTGTATGGCATGCTTTACAATCATGAGTATTTATCTCAGTTCATTTATTATGTTCACTCACCCCTTCATAAGGGGTCAAGGCCTATATTAATCAACCATCCGAATCGTTTCCCCCGTAATCTGGCAACTAGGTAGTGAAATTGTACATACAATCCAAAGTGGACGCTCGATGCCCATTTTGCAGTGCCTACTTGCCAACATGTTTTTTGTTTATTTGTTTTTGTTTTTTGTATTTTGATAATATACAGATTTTGTTCATCAATACCTTTTTTCAATTTAGACATCATCATCATCAACATTACTGTTATCATTATTATCATACTTACATTTATGTAACACCTATCCCCGGTTAGAGGTCAACCTCTTATGCAAGGTTCACACTAGTCCTAGTCTT
>JADBJO010000601.1:445000-447500 GCA_016801955.1 Conus betulinus | reverse complement strand
TCTCTAGTTTCGCATCCACGTAATACACGTACCCCATTACCCCCGAATACGTCAACTGGAGCGTCTGATTAGAGGGTGGGAGTTTAAATCCTGGATATCTTTGGCATTTGTTGTCAGCCACTTTAGCGTATTACTTCATACTGGCCGCACCAATACAGTTAGATGGGTCTCCTTTAAATGATATGAACTGGTTTGGGTGTATTCAAAACCTGAAAGTTACCAGCTAGGACGGCGGCAGCAGCCAGGTCCACCAATCAATGGGATGCAGGCAGTTTGGATCCACATGCCGTGTTGATAGCTCGACTGGTTTTGAAAGCTCCACCTCCAATCGATCTCCACTTTGTTGCCTGTTCATGATCGACACAAGATGGAATCAGACCGCTGGAATTTATTTCAGGCAGGGCAAGATTTAAAACGACAGAGAGAGAGAGAGAGAGAGAGAGAGAGAGAGAGAGAGAGAGAGACCCCTCTCTCTCTCTGTCCCTCCCTTCTCTCTTTCTATTTGATGGACCTGTTAAATCGTAACTACTTTATTCATACCACATTATCTTATTCTCTGTTTGTTTTTAAGTTCCCACCGTGGGGATCATGAACAGAAGGAAGGGGGGGGGGGGGGGGGGGGGGGGGGGAGCGGGGGGGGGAGTCACAGTATCTCGGCCTTCCCGAATTTTGCGCTGGTGATTATCCCGTATTTGTCACTTTTTGTTTAAATTCTCATCATCGATTTCAATCATCACATTCTGCTCACATACCTGAATAGAAAAATGACTGTTTTAGGGCCTGAACGGCTGCGCTCTCGTTTGCAGGCTGGAAAAAATCCGTTTTTATCGGTTAGAAAAAAAATTTTTTTTTAAAATATGGCGACTGACAGAAATTTTCTCAAACCGCAAGTTGGAAAGTTGTGCCGACGTTTCGAGCTTGTATGAATACGAGTTCAAAAGTCGATGATGTCTTTCGCGAAAATGATCTGCATGCGTTCTAGTCTCCGAAAAAAATATCGGCTTTAGGTCATTAAACAGTGACTGGTTGTTAATTCGACTTGAACACGTGCAATTTCTGGCTTTTCGTGTTTTCATCTGCCACTGGGTAAACAGTGCGTTCGAGGGAATCACTGTTCAGTTTATAACAACTCTTCGTGTGGGAAATAAGGAAGCACATGACTGGATTTATGAGTAAGAAGTCCTAAGACGCTTTGTGCTACTGCTAGTACTATGGACGTGAACAAACAAACAAAAACAGACATCACGAGATCAAAAGGAAAAACCACCATCGTTAAAACAAAACAAAACAAAACAAAAACCTGCGATTACACCGTGTAAAGTGTATCTGAATTGGATATCTGAAAAGTAAAGTTATGATGTTTTACGTGATTAAATTTTGGCCTTTTTTTTTCAAACGTTGAAATGCACTGGAGGTCTGTAACTGTAAAAGGGTCTCCGATTATATACCGGGGTCATGTGATTTTAATAAAAAAAAAGAAACTAAGATCTTGAAAGATACGTCAACGGACAAAAGATGACAAGCAGATCGAGTTCCCATGGCTATCGCATCCACCTGACCCGCCATCACATACTGCGACCTTTCCGAGTGAGACCAAGTTGTGATCTAACGTTGTATTCATGTGAAACCCGGCAGAAACTTGCAAAAGTGAAAAATCCGCATTTCAATAAGATCTAAAATTCCCCCCCCCCCCCCCCCCCCCCCCCCCCCCCCATTTTCGTGCTGCCGAAGCGGGCGCGTTTCGGAAGGAATGTCCTACTTCTGTGCGCCACACAAAATTCGGCTGAGCAAAGCAGCTTGCACTTGCAGAAACCTCTTTCCACTAGTCTACGTGACGCTGCCTTCGTTTTTCTCTCTTCATCTGTGTGTGTGTGTGTGTTCATTTGCAAAGACTCTCTGTCAGATCGTTCCCGTGGCGGACAACCGACATTTATAGTCACAAGTGCAGAAGATCGGTAAGATTTCCTTGTCCGTACTAGCACGTCTTCACACGGTTTTCGTGTTCCAGTTCGCTTTAAAAAAAAAAAAAAAAAAAAAAAAAAATCGACGTAGGGTAGGCCTATTAATCCTAACGGATTAAAAAACAAACAAACAAAAAAAAACTGCTTCCGCTTACCTGTTCAAATTCAGCGCCGTGAACAGAAAACTGTCTTCACTTGCCGGGCTGCCTGCATTCTTGTTATGTTAACAAAATAACAAACGTTCAACTTAATTCCAGTCACAAAGCTAGAGACTAACACGTTAGATCTGTAGCGCTTGCTTTTGTTAGGAATAGCCTTGTCGAGAATGCCTGTTGTTAAAAGATGACGTAATATACGCGTCATGTATCCTTCCACTGAGAGGAGGGTAGACAACTACCTACAGTGACTACAACAGAAATCATCAGTATCTTCGCCGAATTCTCCTCCTTGACTCACTTCAAAGGTTTCTGGTATCGCTATGTGTACTTAACAATCGCTGAAAGATCAAGTGGCCCAGAGAACTACATCGAGTGGACTGA
>JADBJO010000601.1:437500-440000 GCA_016801955.1 Conus betulinus | reverse complement strand
ATGACACACGGCCCGCAACTGTCTGAGGACCACACAGAGCCTCCGTTCCTGTAGGAACTTTGAAAGCCTTCCACACAGAAACTACCCATTCTACTTTCCTAGATTACTGGCTGCCAGCGCGCGCGCGCGCGTATGTGTGTGTACGTGTGTCTGTCTGTCTGTCTGTCTGTGAGTCTGTGTCTGTGTGTGATCGAGAAAGAGAGAAGAGAGGGATGGGAAGGGGGCTCTGTGTGTGTGTGTGCGCGCGCGCGCGCGCGCGCGCGCGTGTGTGTGTGTGTGTGTGTGTGTGTGTGTGTGTGTGTGTGTGTGTGTGTGTGCCTGTCTGTCTGTCTGTCTGTCTGTGTGTCTGTGTGTGTGTCTGTGTCTACCTATCTGACAGTCTGTGTGTGACTGAGAGAGAGAGAGAGAGAGAGAGAGAGAGAGAGAGAGAGACAGGAACGGGAACGGGAAAAGGGCTGTGAGCGGAAGGAAGGCGACAAATCTTTGAAGAGGAAAGGTGCAAAGTATGAAAGTTGACCAGCTTCAAAAGCCCATAGTAAACGTTTTCTTCCTGAACACACACATTTCAATCCAGAGAACAGTTATAATTACTATTTTCGCTAAAACTGTGATCAGATCACTTAAAATGAATGATTATGACTCAAGAACACCGATAACTATCACTTGCGAGATGAGATAATACTGTCTCATTAAACATATATACATGACACCTGAAAAAGGGTAAGCATGGCTTATGAAAATATGTAATTATGACTCATGAAAAACAGATAATTATGACTCATGAAACAGATTATGACTCATTAAAACATATCGCTATCAGTCATGAAAACAGATAATTGTGATTCATTTCAATAGATCATTATAACTTATAAAAACATATGATTATGACTCACGAAAACGGATAACTATGACCGACGGAAACAGATAATTTACTTTCATGAAACAGATATTTTTGACCCGTGAAAAGGAAAGTACGAGTCAGTCATGAAAACGTATTTTCATAATTCATGAAAACAGATAATCATGGCATGAAAATAAAGCATTATGATTCATAAAAACAGATCTTTGCGATTCATGAAAACACATCGTTATGACTTGTGAAAATGGATAATTGTGACTCTTGAAAACAGACAAATCAATGACTCATGAAATTAGATAACTATGACTTTTGTAAACAGATGATTACGACTCATAAAAACAGATAATTACGGCTCATGAAAGCAGGCCACTTTGACTCATGAAACACACATATCGCGAGTCATGAAAACACATAACTATGACTCATAAAAACCTATCACTATGACTCGTGAAAACACATATCGCGAGTCATGAAAACAAATAACTATGACTCATAAAAACCTTTCACTATGACTCGTGAAAACAGAGATCATGACTCATGAAAATAGATTAACTATGACGTACGAATACCGGTAACTACAATTCTTGATAAAAGGTAGCTTTGACCCATGAAAACTTGTAACTATGACTTACGAAAAGAAACTTATGAAAAACAAGTAACTATGGCTTCTGAAAAAAGCTGACTATTACTCATGGAAATAGACAACCACGACTCATGTAAACAGGTAACTATGACGCATGAAACAGGTAATTATGACTCACGTTCCCGACTGCTGGTATCATGCGCGGACTGCAGGCCTTCCATAAACGGTTTTGCAAACAAACATTGCAGAATGCAGAAAGCCGAAAATGGCGGCCATAAGAAGCTGTCGTCGCATATCGCGCCTTCTTGCTTGAGTAATCAGATCGTTTTCTCATGCAAACTGATGATCGTATGTCTTTCTTACTTTTGACTGATGTCTAAATAGCTTCAAAACATGTGAACATAATTTCTTTCGTGTGAACAACATACTTTTTTCTTCAGTACGTATTAACCGTTTATTTACTGTAATCATATTACTATAGAAGTAATCAACTGTAATTATCGGGGTTTTTTTAATGATCATTTCGGTCCTCATCACGAAATCAGTCATTCTGATCTTTTGAATTGTGTGAGGTTCCCTAGTAACAGTGCAGAGTCTAGTCTCGTTGTCACCGGCGCACACACACCCTTTGGGCACTCCAAGGAGTTAAGCTACTGCCGTTCTTGTTGACACGTGGGGCTGGGACAGGGACTGGAGGGTCAACGCTCTTCCGTCAATGGTTCGGACCGCTGTACACACAGGAATCCCTCCCCTTGCTTCTGGTAATTCTATGCAAATCATTTCCTCTTTCTTGTCCCCCGCTTTGTCTGCATTTCTTTTTTCTTTCTTTTTCCTTTTTTTTTTTTTTTTATCTTCGATCTGATCCGCCTTTACTTTTGACCAATGTTGTTGTTATGCTTTTGTAGCCATTTCACAAGTCTTCGTTTTAGAAAGTCTGTGCCTTTTTCTTTCTTTTTTTCTTTTTTAAAAACTGTTCATGTCATTACGTCAGACGGGGTGGAGGTGGTGCTGCTTTGTAATAAACTATGAGAAAGGCTGGAAACTTGAGCAACCCCTAA
>JADBJO010000601.1:430000-435000 GCA_016801955.1 Conus betulinus | reverse complement strand
TCGCTTCGCATCTACCCTTCCCATGTCTGTTTCTGATGTCTCTCTCCGTCCACCTACTGCAGCAGCACCACCAGCAGACGAACTCTCATCAAAGATCATAAGATGATCAGAGGAAGAGAAGAAAGAGGATACAGAAACAAGGAGGCAGAAGTGGGAGATCGGGGTGATTTGAGTGGGAACGCCACAACAACTGATCGACAGCAAAACAACTGAAGTGGAAGGAGGGTTGTGGAAGGGGATAGGGCGGTAGGTGGGTAGAGTGGAACGGGTGGTAAGCGGGGGAGGGAGTGGTTCGGGGAGGGGGGGTGGGAGCGACAGCCATGACCATTCCCTAACATTCAGCTGTCGAAAAAAAAAGGACCGCAGGTGCACTGGTGCAGAGTGCAGCCAGGAAGGGATAGAATGGGGGGGGGGGGGGGGGGGGGGAGGAAAGAGAGAACGAGGGATGAATGAGGGGGTGACGGACCGCATCCTGTCAAAATCGGGCGTGGACGAACATTACACCATCTTGTTTTGCATGCATGCCCCCACCTTCATCCCTCATCAAAAACAGGGAGGAAAGTAAAGGGGGGGGGGGGGGGGGGGGGGGGGGGGACGGAGGGAGGGCAGCTGGCTCTTCTGTCTCTCCTGTTCCTGTGCCACAACACGAAAGTGTCCAGTCTTTGCGCCCACGTCCACAAGCGTTTTCCTCTTCCCCACTTTCCCCCACCACCACCCACGCGCGTGTGTGTGGGCTAAACATTGCATTAACTCAAAAAGTCCAGTCTTGTGAGAGTGTGTGCTTTCACTGCACTGGCTGACTTAATCGCCAGTATCGTTTGAAGTTCGACTCATATTATTAAAAGCTGATAACTCTAATTTGAAGTATGTGCAGGTTAAGGAAATTCAAGTCTGAACTGAAGATCACAGGTACTTGAATTGCAGGGCAATGACCGTTGCTGCACTGATGAGATACTGACAAAACCACCCACCCTCTCCCCCTTCCATAAACACGACTAAAAATGATTGTGTTGTTACGTAGGATGAAAGTATACTAGCCTCTTAAACCAAATATCAAATGCCATCACATCAAGAAATCCATTTGAAAACACTCATCTCCATGTAAAACACACCATCAATCCCAAACAGGTATGACCTCCGCTGAGGCGGTTGTATGTTATCACACGCAATTGTTGGATCGCTGTCTGTCAGTAAGGTAACGCTAAAAACAATCAATCAGTTCTAACAAAACTTGTGTGAAAAGGGGGTTATAGACCAATATGTGAGCCAAGCGGGAATCCACAACATTTTCACGCACATCTTAACGTTCTGACGCGGATCACAACGGATCCAATTCAAAAGGTGGATTCAGGATCCGTCAAACTTGGACAGTGGTCTGCACTCTCCCGTGCACCTTTCTAATCATAACAGCTTTTATGAACTTACGAACCTGCCATGTTTCCATACTAAGCCCCCCACCCCCACCCCACCTCCCCCCCCCCACCCCCCTATCCTTTCACCACATCCCTCCTCTCCCAACTTCAGAGAACGCTGCCACTCTGTCGAGATCTCTAGTGCCCTGTCCACCTCCACTCTTTCCCCGCTGTCGATTCTCTCCATCCCGTCTACTCGCCGGTGTTTTCCTAGCTCGAGAGGGCCAGCGTCCCCGGAGGGGGCAAAGCCTATGGGTTGATGATGGAGTGCTGTACCACCGGTCGTTGGCACGACCAGATCGAAGCCGGGAAGGTTGAGGGAGGGAGGAGGGGAGATTTAATTGGTGATTGTCGCTTGCCATTTCACACTGCGCCTTCCTGCCGCGCCGGTTTCGCGCTGGTTCCATGGTCTGTCTGTCTGTCTGTGCGTCTGTGTGTCTTTCTGTCTGTCCGTCTGTCGCTTTTCATTTTCTTAATGCATTACCGCTGTTTGATTAATACTCCTGGTATTGTGCAGCATGCCAGTATTTAGGAAAAGAATTATGATGGTACTCTCTCTCTCTCTCTCTCTCTCTCTCTCTCTCTCGCTCTCTCACCCCTTTATCCCTCTCTCCCTCTGTGGTTACACACACACACACACACACACACACACACACACACACACACACACACACACTGCGCCTGCGCGCACAAACGCGCGCGTGTGCGCACACACACTCCCATACACACACTGGCATCTTCGAACACACACACACACACACACACACACACACACACACACACACACACACACACACACACACACACACACACACGCGCGCGTGTGCGCACACACACATACACACGCTGGCATACGCGCGCACTCAAACAAATACGCCCCCCCATCCCCCAATGGGAAGCTTTTCCCCCCCCCCCCCCCTTCCACACAGACAAATACACACACGATTATACTCAAAGTTTAGTAAAAATACTCAAGAGATAACTCAACCATCACTATCACCACGCCGTAACCAATACCAAAATCACTTTCGAATGTTTTTCAATGTACAAATTTAGAGTGTGTGTTATTGTAGTGTTGTGTGTTGTGTGTGTGGATTTTTGTTTTCTTGCTGTGTGTGTGTGTGTGTGTGTGTTTAGTGTAGACACATGATAGCATATGCATGCGAGCGTCTGATATGTACATGTCAGAGCGCGTTTACAGGAAAAGGAAAGGGACTGAAAGAGCTAAAGACGAAATAGGAGGAGGAAGAGGAGGAGAAAAACGAGAGAGAGAGAGAGAAAGAGAGATAGGAGGGGAGAGAGGAGAGAGAGAGAGAGAGATAGAGAGAGAGAGGAGAGAGAGAGAGAGAGAGAGAGAGAGAGAGAGAGAGAGTCTGTGTATGGGGATGTGTGTCTGTGTATCTTGTGTGTGTCTGTGTCTGTTTCTCCGTGTTTGAATACGTGCGTTCGGGAGGGTGGTGACAGTGTGAGTGTGTGTGTGTGTGTGTGTGTGTGTGTGTGTGTGTGTGTGTGTGTGTGTGTGTGTGTGTGTGTGTGTGTGTGCGCGCGTGGCGTGCGCGCGCGCGCGCGCCCAGCGCATGTGAGTATGTGTCCGGGGAGGAGGGGGCGTGCGCTTGTGCGCGCGCTTGCGTTTGTGCATTAGTGTGTGTGTGTGCAGTACGTGTGTCAGTACGTATGTCTATGCCTTTGTGCGTGTGCATACGTGCATGGTATGTATATGCGAGTATTTGTATCTGTACGTGTACATCCGTGTTTGTAGGAAAAGAGAAGGGACAGAAAGAGCGCAAGAGACAAAGCAGGAGGAGGACGAGAAGGAGGGGAGAACAAAGGAAGAAGGAGAGACAGAATCAGAGAGAGAGAGAGAGAGAGAGAGAGCGTTAATGTGTGTGTGCGTGTGCGTGCGCACGCGCGCGCCTGTGTGTGTGTGTGTGTGTGTGTGTGTGTGTGTGTGTGTGTGTGTGTGTGTGTGTGTGTGTGTGTGTGTGTGAACGCGCGACAACCGCACGCTTTTCTAAAGAAACTTGCAGGAACTTGTAATAAAATGACGCGCGTGCGCGCACGCACGCACACACACACACACACACACACACACACACACACACACACACACAGAGACACAGCGACAGAGAGACAGAGACAGACAGACTTCGGTTTTCACCCGCACTCCGCAGTCTTGTCACCTTCTCTTCCACACAAACTTTTCTCCCTCCCCCGCGTCCTCTCCCTCCACCACCTTCCTCCCAACTCCCAGGGTGACTCCGTGCGGCGACTCGCTCAGGGCTCTGCGTCGCCCAGAACGTGGGGAGAGAGGCGACAGGTCTGTCTCATCCGTCGCCGCCGGTTGAGCTGTGCCGTACTGTGCTGTGCTGGGCTGTGCAATGTTGGACGTGTGTCTATGTGCGTGCATGTGTGTTGTTATCTCAAGCGGTGGAGTCAAGGTGAGAGCGGGTGTGGTGAGTGTGTGTGTGTGTGTGTGTGTGTGTGTGTGTGTGTGTGTGTGCGTGCTTGTGCGTGCGCGGGTGCGTGCGTGCGTGCGTTCATGTGTGTGTGTGTGTGTTTATGTGTTTGTGTGTATGTGTGTGTGTGTGTGGGAGAGAGAGAGAGAGAGAGAGAGAGAGAGAGAGAGAGAGAGAGAGAGAGAGAGAGAGAGAGAGAGAGACAACCGAAGCAGAATTTGGTATTATCTGGGTACTCAGTCCACTCCAGCGCAATTCCCCATCAGGATTCTGTTTGCATTTTTAAATCAGTTCTTGTCACCTCTGTCTGTCTCGTCGTCTGTCTGTCTGTCTGTCTGTCTGTCTGTCTGTCTGTCTCTCTCTCTCTCTCTCTCTCTCTCTCTCTCTCTCTCTCTCTCTCTCTCTCCCTTCTCTCTCCCTTCTCCCCCCCCCCCTCCTCCCCCTCTCTCTCACCTGGAAAGAGGTATTTTTTTAAGACTTTGGATGGCGTCCAAGTTCCACGACCCTGTGACAGCACTATTTATTTACTTATTTATTCATCTAAGTATCTATCTAATTTTCTGTTAATTAATTCATTCATTCATCTACTTATTCGTACCCGATTGTCAGTGCCAACCTGAATAGGTGACATGTGCTTTGTAAATAGTTCAAGTTCAGGACATGCTATGAATTAGACACGTATCGGTGAGTATGCATCGCCACTTCCTTATCTTTTACTATTTTCCCCCTTCTTTTTCTTCACTTTCTTTTTCTAAAATACAGATTTTGCAAACTCTATCTGTCGATGACTTCGAATCTGACGTCGGTCAGCAACTTGCGCGTTCTTAAGTATGGTTCGGTTCTGATTCACTTTCTTGATATATATATGACATTCATTTCTCTAACCACACCCACACCCTACCCTTCTCTACCCTTGCCTTCTTTTTCCTCTTATTCTTCTCCTCTTTCCTCTTACCTCTCTCTCTCTCTCTCTCTCTCTCTCTCTCTCTCTGGGCCCTCTTTCCTCCCTCCCCTTTTTCGTATCCCTGCTGTACCTCCTCAAAACATACACTCTGTGTGTGTGTGTGGTGTGTGCGTGCGTGCGTGCGTGCGTGTGGTGTGTGTGTGGTGTGTGTGTGTGTGTGTGTGTGTG
>JADBJO010000601.1:407500-415000 GCA_016801955.1 Conus betulinus | reverse complement strand
TGTGTGTGTGTGTGTGTGTGTGTGTGTGTGTGTGTGTGCACGCGCGCGCGCGCGCGTGTGTGAGTTCATTCACAATGTGTGTGTGTGTGTGTGTGTGTGTGTGTGTGTGTGTGCGCGCGCGCGCGCGCACGCGTGCGTTTACAGACCGTTGCCGCCTCACGTGTGCTTATGCACGTCATGCTAGTCTGCCTGCGGTTGCTAACAGACGAATGCCGTTTCAGTGTGGAAACTAATCGATCGATCAGTCTGCAGTTTTCAAACTCATACGACAGAACATCAAAGCGCCTCACAGGAATATCAATTATTCCAAATGCACAAAGTCTTCAAAAGGCTTCGGTAGTTTTGCAACAACCTACCAGTCGATAAAGCAGAAAAAAAAAATCAGTTCTTGTGAACATAGTTTTAAAAGTCAGTGGACTGGGTTTACTCTTGGAACACAATCGGCACGTTCACGCGTGCACGGTAAGGTAATGTTGCTTATAGCCCAGATACACTCAAACTCTGTGTGTGTGTGTGTGTGTGTGTGTGTGTGTGTGTGTGTGTGTGTGTGTGTGTGTGTGTGTGTGACGCACACGAGAGGGAAAGTATGTCTTTGCCTTCCGTCTTTTTTTCATTCTTACTCTCTCCCTTTTCTTTTCTTTCTTCCCGGCCTTCTAAACGATGTTCTTCTCTAGCCTTTTACTTGATTGTCGATGTTTTGTTTCTCTGTCTCTCTTGATTGATTAATGTATGGCTTACTTGTTTACTTTTTATCATTATCATATTTAGTGTACTGGAAACGATTTCAAAAGAAAAATATGCAAATAGGAAATAATGTTTTACAAACCGAATTACGGGTTTTTTTTTTGTCGCTTTCGTTGTGATTTCCTTCTTTTTCTTTATTGGGACCGGGGGTTGGGGGAGAGAGAAGGTTCGTTGTTGTTGCTTGGTTGGTTTTTGTTTTCTTTTTTGTTTTTATGTAATTGAAAAATGAAAAGCCCTTTAAGCTTTTTCTTCTGCTCTACTTCTTTTTCTTTCTTTCTTTCTTTTTTTAAGAATTGTGTGAAATTCTTCCAAGCCTTAGTATCACATCTATCTGTCTATATCTCTATTTATCTATCTTATCTATATATATATATATATATATATATATATATATATATATATATATATATATATGTGTGTGTGTGTGTGTGTGTGTGTGTGTGTGTGTGTGTGTGCTGAATTTAGTGATCTTGTTCTTGATGGGTGACTTTTTTCACTTCGAACAGAAAAATCCTTCCTTATGTCGGACCGATGAAAAACTAGTGATTTGTTTGTTATCCATAACGTGGAGCTGTGCAGACGTATAGACGTGGTGATATTAATACCCACCCACCCCCTCACACACACACACACACACACACACACACACACACACACACACACACACATATACATACACACGCACATCTCTCTTTGATCCTACTCCGTCATACGATTCCCACCTCTGTCCCGCGAGCGCACACATACACACGCACGCACGCACGCACGCGCATTCACACACACACACACACACACACACACACACACACACATCTTGATATATGATACTGCAGAAAATAAATTCACACACAAAGCGCCAAGTAACGCGGCTCTCATCATTCACCCATCGCCTTCCCTTTCTGTATAGTCGACTCCTCACCTACCCTCGGTAAACCCTCCAATCACCTCCTATCATTCACTCGTCCCCTAAATAAAGCCTCCAATCCTGTCCTATCATACACACACAGTGCCCAGGTCCCCAGAGGACAGAACGTCAAAATATCTAAAGCCCTGTTGATCCCAGGGTAGGGCCAGGCAACGTGGGAGAGTGAGAGCAACGTAGGAGAGTGAGAGATCTGGAACAGAATTTCACCTCTTTACCAGGATGTAATTGGTTGCGGGAGGAAGAAGGAGAGGTGAGGTTATGGTGGGGAGGGGAGGGAAAATAGGAAGAAGGAGGATATCAGGGGTTAATTCCAGGCAAGCCAGTTTCAATGGCTCGTTGAGATGAAACCCGATCCAACAGTCAAACGAAAAAACTCAGTCGGGGGGCACGAATTTGGTCTTTTTTTTTTTTCCCTCTCCGACTCCTCTCAATTCCTCTCTTTTCTTCTCTTCACCCTTTCATTACCTCCCCGACGTCGTCTCCTCCATTTACAACTATGATTATTTTTTGAAAGTCTTGTCAGACCAGACAGCAGCACAATTCTCAGACACCACCACTAACGCCGTAGTTCAGGTGTCTGTGGTGCCACTCCTCCCCCTACCCCCGCTTTCTACCCCTTCCCCTCCCCGGCCTCCTTTCTTCCACCCACCCACCTACCCTACCCCACCCCACCCCCACACACAGTCCTCTCCTTTTCCCCTTCCTTTCCATTCTCCCTCGAGGAATATTTTAATGACCAAACCAAGCTATTTTCTGTACAGAAAGGGAACACACCACACAGTCCTCTCCTTTTCCCCTTCCTTTCCATTCTCCCTCGAGGAATATTTTAATGACCAACCAAGCTATTTTCTGTCCAGAAAGGGAACACACACTGGCAAGACCTTGGCTCTGATGTCTCGAGCTCGTGGTCAGCGGTCTGCTCCTTTCCGCGTTTCAAGATCCGACTGTTGATTTCTGCATGCCGGTTATTTTTGTTACGACAGCCCACGATAGTCGCTGGAACATTACCACGACAGACAGCCAAACAAAATTTACAAGGTGTCATTATATTTCTGAACTTGCTGAAGTTTACTAAATGTATCCAAAAGGTTTCTTTAATTTGACAAGAACAACAACAACAGCAACAATAACAAAAAAAACTCTAGTTTCGGACAAGATCGTTAATAACAGAAAGATTCCTTTCTTCCGAGAGAAGGCTAAACAGCTTTTGACATTCTATACCGAACGGTGCAAAGTGTAACTGTTATGTTTGCTCTCCTTTATTTTTTTGTTTTGTTTTCTCCGCACTCGGACATATTTGGGGATAAATCTAAAGAAAGATCTACAAATACAAATTTAACGGTGCAATAATTCGGTCTTCCAACTGGCAGTAGGTCAACGGTATGATGAACCCTTTCTGCTGAGATGCATACCCGATTTTACTGAAAACTCAACTGTGTGAATTCAGCGTAAATTTTACATTTATCTTGTAGAATGTGCCTTTACCACATGCACTGTGTTCGGAAAGACGCACAAATTTTTCTCTCGATTCGTTTTTGTCAAACTCTGTTAAGTCACTGCTCTTCCAAACTGGATGGACGACGTACGGGTCAGCACAGAATGAATCTTTTGGACTGCAAGTACCATCAGGAAAAAAAAACTGGGAGGGATTTTTGGGAGTACCACATTAAAGACCACCCTTCCGCACTCTTCACTTCTCACAGACACTTAAGATTGTACCTGCCTCAGGGCAGAATACATTAGAACAGCATAAGCTGGGGTTGTTTGATTCTTCTTCCCTTAAGGGAAGAAAGTGTCAAAGGAGCTCCGGGTATTTCAGATGCTGTCAAGCGTGCAAATTGATCGACGCACACAAAGATATTGAGCGCATATTGCTGGAGATTATTATCCCCAACAAGGGGGTCTTTTCATCCACGTCTCTGGATGAACTGCCCGTCACAGTGCTTACCTAAAAAATTTCTGAAATGATTTTCACTTGATGGGTAGATGGTTGTGTCCCAACATGAATTACGTTTTCATCTGGATCCGGATGATAGTCAGGATCCATGCTTGTTTGTTTTTGTTTTGTTTTGTTTTTGTTGACTGGTCGACCTTGCCGAGGTCTGTGCTGTCTCGGGTGAATACTCGTCTAGTTTTACTATGCTGAGAAAAAAAGTGTCAAGATTCAACGGGTTTTTGTTTGTTTGTTTGTTTTTTTTTTTCCCACAACAGGTGAACATAACATCCCCGCACAAATGATACTTCTTCCTTTTTTCTGTTTGATGTAGTTCTTGTGTACGCTCATTTCCTAGGTAAAAATCTACAACGTATAAAATCACGTTTATTTCTGGTGCTTTCTGCCGGTTATGGATGATCACCAAAGTTATGTCCCTTGCAAAATATCTTTCATATAATCAGATACAATGTTTATCCCTACGAGCCTCCGGCTAAGTGGACGTATATCTACCATCTACCCTCGCCGTTTAGTCTGGCACATCAACTAAGCTGCGTGCTACTGCTAGTTATATTGAAAGTGAACATGTCTCAAGTGCACACTTACCGCCTTCAAAGATAACGTGGATTCACTGCTTTGCCACATGAATCGATCAACTCATGTTAAATCAAACGCCAAGAGAAGAAACTAAAGCGAATGTTTGAAAATAATTCAAACGTAAGCGTTTGAATAAAAAAAAAAAATCAATGGATGTGTCAATTAACTTGTCACACAACCCGCTCACCTTCGACATTTTGCAATCAAAAGTCATGAATTACATCAAATCAATACATGTTCATAGCATTTATTTTGCTACCTCCCATTGCTCTCCTCTTCTCCACTTGACCCTCCACCCCCCCCCTCCCTATCCTCCAAGCACCTTCTCTTCTCCTCCCAATCCTTAATCACACACACACACACACACACACACACACACACACACACACACACACACGCGCGCGCGCGCGCGCGCGCGCACGCACGCACGCACACACACACACACACACACACACACACACACACACACACACACGGAGAGAGAGAGAGAGAGAGAGAGAGAGAGAGAGAGAGAGAGAGAGAGAGAGAACATCGTTCCAAAACTTGGACAAGCCTAACGGTTCTCTCGTCACTGTCGAACCAACACGTGACTGAAAGACCCATTACGTTGATCATATTTGCGGTGTAGGTTCAGATTAATGCGTTGAAAATTAAATGTGCAATGATGTTACCTGCGCTTGTAAGTCTGCATCATCCATTGTTTTAACAAATCAAATTATATTTCTGGACAATGTGTATACGAAACCCACACTTCCTGACTGCACACGACTCATGACAGTCGGTGTTGAGAAAGATATAGTCCTGCGCGACCTAGTCGATGATAAACTTCAGCACTACCCTTTTATGGACATTCCTAAACGGGTATTCCAAACAATGAGCTCACTAACTTCTATAACGTACTTACTCCACTCCCTGCGCCCTTTCTCCCGCCTGCCCCGTCACCCCTTCCCCGTCCACCATCAATATCTCCACCAACTTTCTCTGCTCTCTCTTGTTACCTTAACCATGGACGTTAAATTTGCTCCCGCGACTGTTTATTTGTGGACTAGGACGATTCTACTCAATTTTGATGCGGATCCGTAGTGCGAATCCGAATCGAAAGACGGATTCAGAATCCGTTCAGTAAAATGATCACACATTTTCCGCTGCACATGACCAACGTGAAGTCACTATTTATCAACTGGTCCCTGTGTTTAGAGTTAAACAGTTTTACAGAAAATATTATAACTTTCTAGTGAGATAATTTTTGAAGATTTTTACCTTCGGTACTGATTCAAAAATCCAGGAACATGTAAAGGGAGTTTTTTTTTTTTTTTTTTTCCGTACCGTACTAACTTCTTCTTTTGGCGGCAAAATATTTGACGTTGCGGAGCTCTCCGTTCTCTCTTGTGTCCATCAGCTATCAGCCTTGTGTAGGTAATTGTTCTATAGGCGCATTTGTTGTCAGTGGACTTCATTTATTTTCATGCATGATTTTTGTACGCCATTATTTGCCCAATATTGTGATAACTTGATTGAACAAAAGAGATGTAGAATTTACGTATGGGCTAACTGCATTTAAAAAGATAGTGAATTTTTTTAAAGATAAAAATATGGGACAAAAATAACCTGTCTGCACGTAAAGTGTGGATAGTGTACTTGTTTGGTAAAAGTTTGGAATTTACCATCAATGGTTTGAAATTATCGCTTACAAGGAGTACTACACTACTGCTGCTGCTGCTACAACTGCTCCTACTGCAAGGAGAATTTACTGCTACTTCTATTTCTAGTGCTACTATTGCTACACTACTATTATCTTTGTTACTACCACTACTGCTTTTTTACTATATTACTACTGCTACAGTGTGTTTGAGCATGTGTATGTGTGCGAGTAGGCGTGCGTGCATGCGCGCGCGCGCGGGCGCGCGCGCGCATGTGTGTGTGTGTGTGTGTGTGTGTGTGTGTGTGTGTGTGTGTGTGTGTGTGTGTGACAGAGACAGAGAGAGAGAGTGAGAGAGAGATATTTGTGTGTGTGTGTGTGTGTGCGCGCGTGTGTGTGTGTGTTAGAGAGGAGAGAGAGAGAGAGAGAGAGAGAGAGAGATGGGGTACATGGTACAAAGGTGGAGATAGAAATGAGTGGAGGAAAGTGGAGGGGGCGGGGGGGGGGGGGGGGGGGGGGCAAAATAAAACTGACTAAGGTTCACTACCCATCTCTGGGTTTCCATTCAGAGATCGGAACTCAAAACCCGGTATGAACAGGCCACACAAAACGCTGCGTTCTCCTTACCGCCCTTAACATAATTCTCAATGGTAGGTAACCTCTATGCCATACTTGACGACAGCCGTTTACTTTGTTCTATTCTTTTTGAAGTCCCCTGTTCATGTGCGCGGACGTACGGCCTAATCCAGAAACTTGTTTGGAGAAAAGGGTGTCGGGCTGCAGTATTGACATGTGGCGGAGCGTCGCATACCTGATTGGGTGGCATTCCTGGCAATCAAGGGTAATATACTGTCAGGGGTAGCGAAAGAAAATGGTGTCTGTCAAGGGTAACGAAAACGACGTCGGTAAAGGATAACAGAAAACGTCAGTCAAAGTAAAAAAAAAAAAAAAAAAAAAAAAAAAAAAAAAAAAAAAGTTACGGGTCAGTCGGGGATAACAGAAAAAACATGTCAATCATGGGTAACAGAAAAAACGTCAGTCAGGGGTAACAGAAAAACGTCAGTCAGGGATAACAGAAAACATGTCAGTCGGGGATAACGGAAAACATGTCAGTCAGGGGTAACAGAAAAAAAAAAAAAAAAAACATCAGTCACAGGTAACAGAAAACATGTCAGTCGGGGATAACGGAAAACATGTCAGTCAGGGGTAACAGAAAAAAAATCAGTCAGGGATAACAGAAAACATGTCGGTCAAGGGTAACAGAAAAAAAAAACGTCAGTCAGGGGTAACGAAAAAACGTCAGTCAGGGATAACAGAAAAACATGTCAGTCGGGGATAACGGAAAACATGTCAGTCAGGGGTAACAGAAAGAAAAAAAAACATCAGTCAGGGGTAACAGAAAACATGTCGGTTATGGGTAACAGAAAAAAAAAAAAACCATCAGTCAGGGGTAACAGAAAACATGTCGGTCATGGGTAACAGAAAAAAAAAACGTCAGTCAGGGGTAACAGAAAAAAAAAAACGTCAGTCAGAGGTAACAGAAACATGTCAGTCAGGGGTAACAGAAAACATGTCAGTTAGGGGTAACAGAAAACATGTCAGTCAGGAGTAACAGAAAACATGTCGGTTAGGGGCAACAGAAAACATGCCAGTCAGGGGTGA
>JADBJO010000601.1:385000-390000 GCA_016801955.1 Conus betulinus | reverse complement strand
ACAACACCATCAAAAAACAACAACAATTATAATAATAATGATAATAATAATAATAGAAGAAGAAGAAGCAAGGCAAAATTAAGCTTGATACGGTGCGCAGAAAAAACGATGGAAGTGGGAATAAAGAGGAGAAAAAAAAAAACAAGACTTCTGCCATAAAAAACAAGACTAGTCATTGACAAATTATGTAAGAAAGATGATGTCAAATGGAAAGGGGAACGAAAACTTTAAAAAGTGAAATAAATCGATTCTTTGACAAAATCGAAAAAAAATGTATTGTAAAAAAAAAAAAAAGGAGGAGTCATTGACAAATTATGTAAAGAAAGATAATGTCAAATGGAAAGGGGAACAAAAACTTTAAAAAATGAAATAAATCGATTCTTTGAGAAAATCGAAAAAAAAAATGTATTTAAAAAAAAAAAGAGAAAACAAAAGGGGGGGGGGGGGGGGGGGGGGCTACTCTGTGATACAGTGCTTAAGAAATGTTATTTTGAAAGAAGGTTTGTAGTGGTGTTTGGGGGGGGGGGGGGGGGGGGGGGGGGGGGGGGAAGAAAGTAAAGTAAAGCTACAGTGTGAAAGAGCTTAAGGAATCTAATAGAAGTTTAAAATAAACAAACAGGAAGAACAACAGAGGTCAAGGCAAGACCGAGGAAAACACTTTTGCACTGTAAGCCTGCTTCACTTCAGAAAAAACGCAGAGAGAGAGAGAGAGAGAGAGAGAGAGAGAGGGGGGGGGGGACGTTGAAATATTATCGATGTCCATCATTTTTTAGGCTTGTCTTGCTTTTGTCGTCAAGAACTGAGAATGTTGTTGGTGATCTAGCTTCATATTTGTATGAATCCTTCAAGAGGAGGAGTTATCTGACTTGAATTTGTTTATATGTGCTTGTATATTAATGTGCTGTTAAATCAGTTATATGTCAATACCCCCCTTCAAATGGGGCTGTGGCCTTTTTTTGAATAAATTATCGTTATCGTTATCTCTCTCTCTCTCTATCCCTCCCTCCCCCCCTCTCTCTCTCTCTCTCTCTCTCTCTCTCTCTCTCTCTCTCTCTCTCTCTCTCTCTCTCACATGTATACACGCACATACACACACTCACACACACACACACACACACACACACACACACACACACACACACACACACAACACACACACACACACACACTCGCCTGTGCTGCGAGCATTAGTGCCAACGTTTAAACCCAAGCCGAATTCGCAGTTGTAGGTCCACCTCAAGAGACTCGCAGACAAAAAGCAGTATGTCTCTGGCACTCTGTCCGAACAAAAGGACACCTTTTTTTCTCTCAGCTTCTTGAGACCATGGAGAAGAAGAAGAGAAAACGGGAGCGGGCTTTTAGCCCAGCGAGTTTACGACGGTCCGCCTCGGGTAAATATGTTCAGCTTTCTGCGCTCGGAACATGACTCTTAATGCGATCCCTTCGGCCTGGACAGTGGGGCAACAAAGTCAACCTTCTGTTTCTGTTGAGTTGGCCCGATTACTATCCCGTTCTCTACCCCCAAATCACCCCCACCCCAACCACCACCACCACCTCTTTTTCTCTCTGTTTCTGTCTCTCTGTCTCTGTCTGTCTGTCTGTCTCTCTGTCTGTTTTCTCTCTCTCTCTCTCTCTCTCTCTCTCTCTCTCTCTCTCTCTCTCTCTCTCTCTCTCTCTCTCTCTCTCTCTCTCTCTGCCTGATTGTCTACCAGTCTCTGTTTCTCTGTCTGCCTCTCTCTGTCTGTCTGACTGTGTGTCTATCTCTGTCTCTGCTTCTGTCCCTGTCTATCTGCGTATCTGTCTGTCTCTCTCCTGTATCTTGTGTGTGTGTGTGTGTGTGTGTGTGTGTGTGTGTGTGTGTGTGTGTGTGGTCATTTACATATTCGCCATTATCAATATTCCATATACATTCTACATGGGCCTCTGGCATATGTTTCTGGAGCCGACACTGGCAAGTTTGGCCCACTCACTGGCTCAGATTTTCCTGGCTTGAAAACCATTTATATCCACCCAGTGGTGAATGGGGTTCTTGATTCAGCTCAGGGAAGGTTAGGGCGGTGAAAGGAGAAGAACGGGCTCTGTCTTCCAAGACTGCCCGAAACACTGTAAATCGTTAACAGTTCACTGCCGCTACGGCGAATAGATTATGAGACTTTACTTTTTAAGCTTCAATAATTCAAGATTTTGCTATGAGTCAATTCTTGTCGGTGTGTTTGTGAACTTTACGGGTCTCTCTCTCTCTCTCTCTCTCTCTCTCTCTCTCTCTCTCTCTGTATGTGTGTGTGTGTGTGTGTGTGTGTGTGTGTGTGTGTGTGTGTGTGTGTGTGTGTGTGTGTGTGTGTGTGTGTATTTAACCCCATAGATTATATCTTTCCGTTCCTGTCTAGTTTTCTACTTGTTTTGGAAATGTCGCAAGGGGTTGTTCAATTTGAAGTACACGCATTTTTGCATGGGGAAAAAAAATAACAGGTCTGTCAGCTTTCCAGTGAAGACAAGGGGACAAAAGAAAAAGAAAAAAAAAGACAGAAAACTCTGTGAACCAGTGCTCGCGTGACGTCTTGGGATGCCAGACCTAGACCGTGCAACAGATCTAGAGCGTCAAACCAGGTGCTGGAGAATGACACTGTGGACGGGTTCCGCACATTGCGCGCGCGCGTTTCTGTATACGTGTATGTGTGTGTGTGTGTGTGTGTGTGTGTGTGTGTGTGTGTGTGTGTGTGTGTGTGTGTGTGTGTGTGTGTGCATACAATCATAATCATCAGCCTTCTACCAAGACTCGGGAACCATTCCATAGAATACTGCACAAATGCTGCTATAACCCCTCCCCTTCCCCCATCCCAGCCCCCATCCTCACCCCCATCCTCTCCACTTCGAGATAAAACAAAAGCTTTATTATAGAAAGTCCTTCGTGCAATCTACCACTTTGAATTTCCTAGCTTTCGCAGACTGGCGTGATCATGGTTAGTTCGACATGGTGGTGTCTCTGTTCTAACGAGTTATTGTTAGAGTAATGTCAGTAAAGAAATAAAAATAAAAAAAAAAAAAAAGAAAAAAAAAGAGAGAGAGAACTGAAACTATACGCACGCTCAGGTGAATACCGACAGATTTGTCATCTGATCGAAGTTTTTACGGAAGAAAGACATTTAAGTAGTTTTTGTGTCTTTTAGAAAATCTATCTCAATGAGTCAAGGATTTTCGTTTTGTTTGTTTTTTTTTTTTCTTTTCCCCAACATATGTTCAGGGAAAGGACTCGGACAAGATGACAGCCTTGATACGGCCCTTCGTGGTCGGCTGGGCTATAAAGAACGTGAATTGAGGTGAATCGAGGATGTGCACATCTCTGCCGAGGACAAATGGATCTCTGACCCGCCCTTTGACCCGAAAACCGCCTCAGATTGTATTAGGGACTGAAAAGAAGCATGTGTTTCCTGTAAAATGGGAGAATAATGGGATCGATGAGTAAATCTTTATTTGCTTTTTTTTCCTTCATCTTTCTTGAGCAGGTCAGTTCATAAGTAAAAACAAAATTATTTCTCCCACCAGAGAAAGTAGACATCGTCTCAGTTACTTTTGACATTTTTTTTTTTCAGTAGTTTGCAGAAAATATAGAAAGCGTCAATGATGTAATAACCGGAATGTTGTAATATTCCATGTTCATAATGTTTGTTTATGATGGCCCATTCGAATGCAATACCTTCTCACTGTTCAGCAGAAATTGTATATAGCTAAAACAATAATAGATAAATAAATGAATAGATGATAAATGAATCAATAAATAGATAAATAAATACATCAATAGTTGATAAATCATTAAATAGATAGATAAATAAATAAGTACATCAATAGTTAGTAAATAAAGAAATTTAAAAAAGTAATAATACAAAAATTGTCAAACAGATTGTAAACCCCACCTATTATCCAGATCCACACCACAGATCCGATCCAACAATTAATTTTGTGTTCTGGGGCCGCATTGTTTCTTCTAAGATAGGTTAAGATCGGTTCTGTTCCCGTAATCTTGCAGACAAACAGGACAAATGAAGACATAACCTCTATGGCATGGGTAACGGTAAAGTCGGACCTCGAGGTATATTGTCAAGTGGAAATGTCGCACAACTCTGATGTCAAAGCATCCAAGCAGCCAGCCCATTTATTGACTGGCTGTTTCCGGCATGAAAGTTTTTTTTTTCTTTCAGATTTTAAACATTTTCATCTTTTTTCCTCAAAGCTGAATCTGCTCTTGAATTAAATTTAATACAGAAATGTAAAGAAAAAAAAAGGGGGGGGGGGGGGAATACTTGTTTCATTTGCATTTTCAACTTTTTTTTTATTTCCTTGTTTTTTGTTTTCCAATAAATCAAAATCTGTTTTTTCCAACAACAACAACAACAACAACAAAAAAGGGGGGGAGGGGGGGGGGGGGGGGTAATACTTGTTTCATTTGCATTGTCAACTTTTTTTTTCCTCCCTTTTTCTTTCTTTTTCCCCCAGTATATCAAAATCTGTTTTTCAACTTTTGTGGCTACATATTCGCCATACTTCCCTTCGACCCCTGTCCATTGTATTGGAAATAGATAAGTTGACAGAACTCATGCGCGCATGTGTGTGTGTGTGTGTGTGTGTGTGTGTGAGGGGGGCTGGGTGTGTGTGAGGGGGGGTGCGTGCGTGCGTGCGTGCGAGCGTGCGTGCGTGCGCGCGCGCGCACGCGCTCGTGTGTGTGTGTGTGTGTGTGTGTGTGTGTGTGTGTGTGTGTGTGTTGTGATGAATACATCACTGTTTATTATAACAGAATGCACGAACATCATCAACAGGCATGAAATACACAGGGACTTTACTATAACCGAGTTTTACCGACTTCGCTTCCCCCTGATCTCCAGCGTTTCTTTAAAACATTTCATGTGTCTACATTAAAAAACACATTGCCTTCCTCTGCTTCATTCCTTGATTAGTGTTATTGCATACTGACTTTTGAAAGATTGTAGAGTGGATATTGTTATTTA
>JADBJO010000601.1:375000-382500 GCA_016801955.1 Conus betulinus | reverse complement strand
TTGCATCTTCATAGAATGAATTACCTCCTGAACACCAAAATAGTACAACACACAAACACCTTCGAAAAAGGTATAGTAGTACGGCGAATGAATTAAAAAAAAAATAAACACACACACACACACACACACACACACACACTAAAACCTGCGCTTCTTACGGAAGACAGTTAATGACGACCGATACAGAGATGAGACTTTTCAAATCCTAACGGCTTACCGCGGGTATAGTTTCTATGATCGTGATTACTGGTCTTGGCCTCACTCAGGGGCAGTCACTCTCAGTCTTTCACTAACCGGGAAAGGGGGGAAAACAACCCGGACCCATGATACACGTGCCCAAACATCGTTAGGCACCATTAGCCCCCGGGGCTGGTGGAAAGATCAATCGGAGTATTGCGCCACTGCGTTCAATACCGCTTCAGTTTGGATTTCCGATCAACGGTTGTAACGAGGCTGCCGTATATAGCCACGGTGTTTTTCCGTTCTGTGAAGTACAATGACGAACATGATTTATGGTGAAACAGGACATTACCCTTTATCAGTTACAGTCTTTGTCCGAATGATTCAATTTGGGGCTAGTTTGGTTCAATTTGGGGCTAGTTTGATTCAATCTCCTGTTGAGAAAATGTCGGTTAGGCTCTATTCTTTCATGTTACATTTGCACAATAGCGCAGTAACTGTGTCTCCCTGGTTAACGTGCATTAAAAAAAATTACTTGTACAATCTGGTTTTGACTGTGTTTGGAGCAATCGATCTTTTACAAACGTCAAACATTATGTAGAAATGTCAAAATAGTTTGCAATGCTCTTTTGTCAAATGTGGCAACATGACATTGAAACTAGCGGTAAATGTTTTTTTCTACAAATTTTATAAATCTAATTTTAAGGAGAAGTATATTCTAGCTTACCAGATGTTTATATTTACCCTCTTATCAAATTTAGATGTTCTAATCTTAAATTGCCAATTGAAGTAGATCGTCGATTAGCTCTATTCCAAAAGAAGAAAGGTTCTGTAATAAACGTGACATGTCTTCAATAGGTGGTGAATTTCACTTTATCATGGAATGTTCATCATACGTTGCTTTGCGCAACACATATGCATACACAGACACATGCAAAAGAAAGAGAGAGGAATGGGGCAATATAGAAACGGTGAGCGGGTAAGGGAATATGATGGCGGAGGCACGTACATACAACACAAAAATACAGTACACGTAAACTTGAACACACATACACACACACACACACACGCGCGCGCGCGCGCGCGCGCACGCACGCACGCACGCACGCATACACACACACACACACACACACACACACACACACACACACACACACACACACACACACTCAGAGGCACATTCGCTCACATACACACGAACACGGATGCGCGCGCGCGCGCTTGTTGTGTGTGTGCGCGCGCGCGTGCGCGCGCATGTGTGTGTGTGTGTGTGTGTGTGTGTGTGTGTGTGTGTGTGTGTGTGTGTTTCTGAGAGAGAAACTGTTTTATCATTTTGACCTTTGGCGCATGTACAAATCTTAAGTCATTTACAGGCAAATAGATACGTATATGCCAAAAAAAAAAAATTGTAATCGATTTGGAGTTAGTGAGTTTTTTGCTGCACATCAATGGTTTGTAATAAATGACATGACAGAGAGAGAGAGAGAGAGAGAGAGAGAGAGAGAGAGAGAGAGAGAGAGAGAGAGAGAGAGAGAGAGAGAGAGAGTAAGACGGTTTTCGCGGCACAAGCTTTGGAGCTTCAAGAAGCGGTTATGAATACAATGCGACATGATCAGAAATAAACGCACATGGCATTCTATGCGAATCATTGACCATTCTGAAGAAGAGGCTGTTTGTCCGACAGTTTCAAAATGGAGCGACTGATGGCGGAGAACGAAGCATTTGTTTGTCCGATAGTCAACTGTCTTACATAAAGACAAGAATATGAAATTCAAATGCCGTTGACAGATGCTGGCGACAACAAAAGAGTGATTTTGAGGGGGATGGTGTGTGTGTGTGTGTGTGTGGGGGGGGGGGGGGGGGGGGGATAACTAAGGAAATAAGGTTTTTTCCTCCTAGGTGGCGCGGTGGACAACAAACATCACCCAGAACACACACACACACACACACACACACACACACACACACAGCGTCTTTATTCCAAAGGGAAGCAGCAGAGAGGGGAGGGGGAGAGGGACATGCACACACACACACACGCGCGCGCGCGCGCGCACACACACACACACACACACACACACACACACACACACACACACAGAGAGAGAGAGAGAGAGAGAGAGAGAGAGAGAGAGAGAGTATAAACATCCACCCCCGCCGGTGGTGACAGTTTCTAAAATCATCGACACGATGAAAAGACTTTAAATGAAATAACGAACTCATAATCTGGTAACAGTTTGACACTATTGACACACCATACTACCACGTACACCCCCTGCCAACCTAACAGATCATGTATGTTGCTTTTCGAGAGTGGACTGGCCATCCAAGTCCTGCAGTGAAGGTTGCGCTAACCTAATCACCGGTCCATTCTGTCCATGTGGTCTGCGAGGGGTCAAGAGAGCGGGTTTAGTCAGTCTTCGGACCTCTCTCAGCTGACGAACTGTAACGAGTTTCTCCAGGAGGTAGCCAGCATTACAGGACTTGGGATTCTATCCATGATGACTGCATATTTATATGTGCGTGTGCGATTCAGCGATAGGGTTTTGTGTGTTTGTGGCAAACAGGTGATTTTACCACTACTAGATTATATGCATACATACATACTATATATACTGCATATCATATATATATATATATATATATATATATATATATATATATATATATAGACAGGAAAGCTCTCTTAGTATTGCGAGACGATTTAGCATGTGAAAAAAAAAAAAAAAGAACTGCACCACAAAACCACTTGGTCATCTATTTTCTGCCAGTGCATGTTGTATGCTGCTTTAAACGTATGTCATCAGCGATGTATCTGGAGGCTTTGATTTATGTGAGCGTGACATGTAGTTGGTGGTGAGCAAAACCATCGCTTTTTTTTTTTTTTTTTTTAAAGAGAAAGAAATTGTGTGCATGAAGACAAGTTGTGAGTAAAGGCATCACTTTGTTGAGCAATTGAAAGCACTCTTCTGTGGGCGAAGAGCTGTTTTTTTCCCCCGGAGTAAAGAACCGTCCATTTAAGTATTACCTGTCGCGAGTGAAGCGCTGTCTTTTTCCGTGATCTTCAGTGACTATCGCGCTATCTTTGTGAACGGAGCTATACTTTTTGTGAGCAAAGCGCTGTCTTGTGAGCGAAGTGTTATTCTTTATGAGCAAGGGGGCAGCCTCAAGCGAGCAAACCGCTGTTGTTCATTTTCTTTTAACAAGCAAAGCGCTGTCTTTTTTTGAGGAGCCACCATCTTTTTGAGTCAAACACGGTCTTTCTGAGCAACGACACGTATCTTTCTGAGCTAAAGCACTATATTCTGAGCAACGACACATTTTTTTTTTTTTAGCAAAACCCACTGTATTCTGAGCAATGACGCTTATCTTTTGAGCACAAGCACTATATTCTTAGCGACGACAGTTTCTTTTTGAACAAAAAACACTATATTCTGAGAAACGACAGTATCTTTGTGAGCAGAAAACACTATAAGCTGAGCAAGGACACGATCTTTGTGGGCATGGGCGGAAAGCACTATATCCATAGTAGCTACAGTATCTTTGTGAGCAGAAAACACTATGTTCTGAGCAATGACTGTATCTTTTGAGCAAAAATACCCACTACATTCTGAGCAACGACACATTGTGAGCAAAGACACAATCTTTGTGTGAAAAAAACACTCACAAACTGTGACTCCAGGGACTGCTGTGCGTGTCATATTTTTTCTCAACTAGCATTCGGAGGATTGTGTGCTTGGGATACTGGGCAAAGTGATTTTTTTTTTTTCTTTAATCCAGTCACGTCCTATGTCAACGGTAGTATGCCGGAGTATTGGTCTTATGACAAAACTGTCGTGAACAAAATTACTAGTTTACTCATGTTCCACTGGTCGTCCACATGTGCATTCATGCGAGCGCGCGCGAGAGCACGTGCGCGTGAAACAAAAGGCCACTTTAAACTTTAGATAATAATAAAAATGATGATCATCATGGTAATGATGATAATGTCTGTGTGAAACAAGAGGTCATTTCAGACATCCAGTGGTAATAATAATAATGATGATAATGAAACTAACAACAATATTGATAACAAATACTTGTTACTATGTTTATTGTCATTGTTATCATTAGTATTTAATGTCTGAAGTGACCTTGTTTCACGCATACATAATAACATCGATAATAATGATGATAATGATAATAGTAATAATAATGGCTTATTATTATCATTATTTTATTATCATCATCATTATTATTAATATTGTTATTATTATTATCATCATCATTCTTAAAAGATATTGTATGAATGAAAGCACCATTTTCTCTCTCTATATCTGCTAAAAAAACAGTTTTTAGCAGATAGTGAATAAAAATATATTCATTGAAAGTGAAACCATGTTCTTCTTTATTAGAGAGGGAACGAACATAAAACGTCAAGCAGTTGAACGTAATACTCGCAGTTATGTTTCTGTCTTTTCAACAAACACAAACTCTTTTGTAATCCATGAGGGGCGCGGCGCGGCTGTGCGTCAGGAATGAGGGAGAGGGAGATGAAGGAAGAGTGGTAGTGGGGGAGAAGGTTGGGGGGTTGGGGGGGGGGGGGGGGAGGAGGAGGGGCAGGGGGGAAGGAAGAAGTGGGGGTGGAGGAGGAGGTTGTGAAGTGATTGTAGGAGCTGAAGGGTTTGTTTTTAGCTGGAGTTTCTGATGGCTAAATATTGTCCAAAAGCTCGTGTGTCAATAGCAGCAGTACTCGCAACGACACATTCCACCCGAGTCTATGCCACGTGGAAATGGCACAGCGAGTGCTTGCCTACTGCTGAGCAAGTTTACAGTACTCGGCTAATCACAGATATACATGTATATGTAGAGAGAGAGAGAGAGAGAGAGAGAGAGAGAGAGAGAGAGAGGGAGACAAGAGAGAGAGACAGACAGACAGACAGACAGACAGACAGACAGACAGACAGACAGAGACACAGAGAGAGAGAATGCTGACCAAGTCTACTGCAATCGGCCGATCACCGATGCTGAAGGAATAAGTGGTGGGGGTGAAAAAAAAAAAAAAAAAAAAAAAAAAAAAAAAGAACAGGCTGACAAAAAAAAAAAAAAAAAAAAAAACTCCGCCATCCTCCGCCATCCAGACAGTGACTTGGCAAAGATTTATACACTCTAACAAAATTAGATTTAAAAAAAAAAAAAAAAAAAAAAAAACACGAAAAAAAACTTTTGGAAGACAGGAGGGGGGAGAAAAAAACAGGAATCAAAAACAGAGTCTGAATGGGCACACCTGTCACTAACAGCACGTGGGGACCACCGGATTTGTGTTGAAAACCGAACCATTTGTATTGCCTGTCCAGAGACGACTTTTGTTCCCCGGCTGGGGGAATCGTCAGTGGAACCAGGCTGATTGAATCCGTTCACCCTTGGTATCCAAGGGAGATAAACTACTCATAATTCTGTGATAGTCTTAACACGACCACTCTTAATTCTGTATCCTCACTATTAACAGCATAAAACACACACACACGTACACACACGTACACACACACACACACACACACACACACACACACACACACACACACACACACACACACACACACACAATTCTTCCTAACAGTCAGCGAAGAACATACATGGAAAATGAGAATAAAGTATTGTAATAAAATGAGTTAAACAATACACAGATGTACATACACACAGACGTAGATATATAGCCTGAAAGGGAGACAGTCTCTGTGTGTCTTTTCCAGTAAATTGAACTACAGTTTACCGAAAGCTTCAAGTCTCCAACTCATCGGGCCCCAACATTAAGCAAGTAAACGAATAAATGAGTGAGTGAATAAGCAAATGAAGTGGATGAATGAATAAAACCAAAATGGAAAAGGCTGTCTCCACTGTGACAGGCCAACAGGCCGTAGTTCTGTTTTCAAAGGAGACTTCGATGGTTTCTATGTACTACTTTCGTTCTGGTGACCAGTGTAAGTGCAGATTCGCTCCTTCCCCTCCTCCTTCCCCAACCCAACCACTCTCCTTGGATGGTTATCCCCATCTGTCATATCACCATGGAGTGACATTTTCGTAGATGACAGAAGCGCAGTGGAAACGGTCATGTGCCTATATTCACTCCCTTAGTGAATACTGGCACATGCCCGTTTCTACTATGCTCCTAAACCATGCTTCAAACTATTCGCCAAGGGTAATTTTGGAACAGGGTAGTGGATATTTTTTTTTTCACACGATATGCTTTGAATGATAGGCTTTGTCGTCTGGGACACTCTATACAATTTTGAAGAAGGAAAGTGGTTTTGGAATAAAAGAGGAAGCCAACCTAGAGTCAAGTCCGTGGAAGAGGTGGGGGTAGGGAAGAAGGGAGCGGACAGAAGGGGAAGGGGTGGGCGGGTTGAGTTTCGGTCATGCCCTCCCTCATCCGTCGGGTGTGGCGTTATTACAGAACGTTGCATCGGACAGGTACTCTCGCCTGAGGGCAATATCTTGGTCATTTCTCACATCGACATCGCCAGCGTCGACTCAAAACGGAGCTCATGAGATGGTTTGGGGAGTTAGAAGGAGGAGAGAAAAGTGTGTACGTGGAGGGTGTAGGAGGGAGAGGAAGGGAGGGAGGAGGGTGGCTAAGATGCCAGAACCCCATCCACATCCCTTCAAGGAAACAAACGAACGATAACGGTGTGTCGAAATAAATCATTCGGTTGTACAAGGTTGATTGATAGTCGTCCGTAACCCCCCTCCTCCACTCACCCCCCACCCGCCCTTCCACACGCTCACCCCTCCGAACACACATCCACCCCATTTAATTCCCACCCGTATCCTCCTCCCAGGTGTCATTATACCTGTCGCGGATCAACAGCAGAGCTTGGCGTAATGTTAACCAGCCCGTGCTCCGAACCTCGTCTCCTATGTCCGATCCTTTCCACTTCCGCTCTCATCTCACCCGACAGTCGTTAAGCCCCCCCCCCCCCCCCCCCCCCCCCCTTCCCCCCAATGTCACTCTATGACAATTACCTCTACTTTCCCATTATCATCGCTACCTGTCTCACTCGTCCTGTCAGCGTTTAGTGGAAGTTTGGAGCAAAAAAAAAAAAAAAAAGAAAGATCAAAAAGAAAAGTGAGAAAGTGTGTTGGGAAGGAGGGGGCGGCGAAATTATCCGCTCCTGGAGAGCATCTCACTCGAGAAAGCACACCTTTACCTGTTGATTCATGAAGATCCATGCCTCGATGTTGACAGGGACAGATAGCCGCTGCGATAATTATTGACTGAGGGAAAGTGTCACAACATCGCTTGGACAAAATCTCTATATCATTTTCACATGGACAAATGTAAAA
>JADBJO010000601.1:360000-367500 GCA_016801955.1 Conus betulinus | reverse complement strand
CGATAAATCGATATCGGTGAGCCACTTGCTGAATATCAAGATTTGATTCCGGGTCACGATCTTCATATTGTATACCTCCACACCAGACCCTGCCAATCACACTTAAAACCACCCCAGCAAACACACGCTCTCTTGCTGCCATAGGAACCCATATAATCGATGGAGGGAAACCGTGCAAGGGGAGGGGAGGGGGGGGGGGGGGGGGGGGGGGGGGGGGGGGTTGCTATGCTTTGTGTCCCCGTGTGTTCAGGATTCGACCGAGTCGGACGTGTTCATTAAGTTTCACTGGTCATCTTGTATTGCCGGTCAACACTTGGACCAAAAGTCAATAATCATGCAGCAATTTAGGAAGTTGTGCAGTATGGGTGCTCACTTGATTCAAAAGTCCGCAATTACCACTTTTCTTTTGGTATGGAAACACGCTTTTTTAAATCGTAAATTACCGCTGTTTTTGTTGCTTCATAGTGATTCGTTTTCTTGCTTTTCGATCTAAAAATGGGAATGCTATGGAAACTGTTATAATGACTCATGAAAACAGATAATTATGATGCACGAAAACGAATAAATACGACTCGCATACATGCGCACTGGTAGTATTATCAGGAGTGATGAGCGTGTATAAAACTCTTGGAGGAAAAGTGCAAAAAGTCGGAAGTCGAAAATAACTGCCTTCGTTTACTGTTTGCAGTGCTCGCGACTTACTAATGTGATAAGATGATTTTCTTCTTTTGGACTCATTGTTCCATGTCTCAAGAATGTCAAAAACCAGTGAAAATAGTTATCTTTAAGTCTTAAAAATTCATGGTGAAACTATTTTTTTTTTTTGTATTTTAGAACTACTGCTTTTTAAATCCGATGTTACTGTTTTCATGTTTCACTGTTTTCCTGATGGTAAATACAATCTTCACCTTTTGAACACTAATTAAGACCTTTTGACTCTAGTGAGGTTTCATACTCCAGGCCAAATCCCGTCACCCCCAGTTTCTCCTCTTTCTCGTGGGGGTCAGTGTAAGAGAGGAAGACAGTTTGTTACATGAATGTCTGGGCAATGGTATTCCTGAATATTTGATTTCTTTCATGTGGAAAAATAATGAATCGTGCGACATTGTGAACTGAGTTGTTTTCCACCCGTGTACATTGGTCTTTTTTCTTCTTCTTTCTTCTTTTTTTTTCTTTTCTTGTAACGTGGAGATTTACATGCAGCTTATAGATATTGATGTTTGCATGCTTTCAAGCCTCGAAGCAGGTAAAGAAAAAAAAAATTCGGAGTGCTGGGACGTTGCCTGATTCTGTGCATATATGGTGGAAAAAAAATTTTTTTGATGAGAGGAGACAGGCAGTGCAGATTGTATATAACATCAGTAAAATGCCTGCGAGATGCTGTGCCTGATGATAAAGATTCTTTACGTGGACCAGCCGCCGTGGCGAAGTGGTTAGCGTCGCGGAGGGTTCGAATCCCATCAGAGTCATGTGGGTTTTTTTCTGCCCCGACCGGCTCCTACCCAAGTTGAGTTTGCTGCGGACTCAGTTGGGAAGACTGGGACCACACAGTCGAGTTTTTCATCCACTTAATGGATGCGTTTCTGAGAGTGTTGCTCAAATTTCCTGACCAACACTGCAGGTGCCTGTATCTCTCGGGCCTGATTGACGCCGGGATATATTATGAAAGGAAGCGTAGAGTACAGCCCTGTCATGTAGTCTCAGACCGAAATGGAAATCCGTAGCATCATCTTCATCATCCTCATTCTCATCGATCAGCATTAAAAAAAAAAAAAAAAAAGTCTCAAATTCTGTGGCCCTTCATGCCCTGCTCTCATGGTGACCTCAGTTTCGATGTCTTCTCCACGTCTGTGGCCTTGGTTTGGTTCCGTCGGGGTCACCGGTATCGGCGAGTCCATGGGGGCTGTCGTTGGACGGACGTGGTGGCGCCCTCCGGAGGGAGAGCTCACTCACACGCCGGCTCCGCGACTAAGCAATTATTGTCGTCAGTAGGGGGCTTAGTAGGTGGCGTCCTGCGTATGTTAAATCAAAACAGGCGCCACTGAACACCACCGAAGTGACTCGGCGGCAGTGCAGTGTCAGTGTCTCCTCCGGTGGGTTGCCTCTTGACGACTTGACATTGACTGCTTCCTGTGGATTGCCGGTGCCGGGGCTGCGGCGGGACCAGCCGGGCTGTGGCTGTGGACGGGATGTCGGAATGAGCGGCGTGGGTGCACTGCCTCTGAGGTGGCGCAGAAGTTGGGACAGCAAAAAAAAAAAAAAAAAAAAAAAAATCTTTACGTGTGTGTGTGTGTGTGTGTGTGTGTGTGTGTGTGTGTGTGTGTGTGTGTGTGTGGAGACAGAAGTCGGGTTCTTTTTTTAACTCTGATACATGAACCATTTCATTTTGTTACTTAGGTTTTTTGTTTAAAAAAGATTTTTACCATAGAAAAGTTACCTTGTTCGAATGAATGGTCATCTATTCGATCGCGATTGGTTTAATGTGACCTTATCATCTTTTCTAGGTTTTGGGGTGCAACGGCGCACGCGCGCGCGCACGTGCGCGTGTACGAATAGAGGGAGATAGAAGAGAGACTGGTCAAGTTGTGAGGGGTGGAGGAGAAGGTTATTGGGTCGGAAGAGGGAGTTGGCAGGGGACGGGGGGAAGGAAGGAGGGGGGGGGGGGGGGACAAAGAAGAACACGTTCTGGTCAGATGATCCACCGCAAATCTGACCTTTAATACGTGGAATTTCCTCGAGGGGTGATAGACACTGGCTTGACAATACCCACCGCCTGCTGATCTCGTAAGGAACATTCACACACACGACAACATTTTGGCCCAGAACTGGGAGGAGGGGAGGGAGAGGGACAGTGTATAGTGTTTTTTTTTTTTTGATAACAAAAGTTTTGTTTCTAGAGGAATTGTGTATAAATTTGCCTATGGAGGAGGATAGCTCGGAAATTTATCTTTCATGGGTGCATGGGGTCCAGAGAGAGAGAGAGAGAGAGACAGAGAGAGAGAGAGAGAGAGAGAGAGAGGGGGGGGGGGGGAGAAAGAAAGATCTATTAAAGTTATACATTTTGTATATGCTGTGGCATGTTAAACAATGTGCGTGCATAACCAGTATACGATTGTTCGTGCGCTCGTACGAGATCTAACAACAACAGCAACATTAAATGAATAAATAGATAAACGAATAAAGAAAATGAATGAATGAATGAATGAATGAATGAAGGAAGGAATGAAGGAAGGAAGGAAGTAAGGAATGAATAAATGGGTATAGATACATAAATGAATACTTTAGTAAATAAATGAATAAGTACATAAGTAAACGAATAAATAACGTGCGTCTGTGACACACGACTAAGTTCACATATTGCATCAGATGTTGTACAGAGAAGGCAAGCAATCCAGCATGCTCAAACCAAGAGACTTCACTGAGGTTCTTGTCCTCACTATTGCTCTCGTCAGAGTTGTCTCCTTCCCAAACGTACGATCTCTGGTCACAGTTGGCCACAGCATTCACCTCCAACTCATAATGACCATGACGACAGGAGGTGGGCCCAAAATTGGCCAGAAGTTTGTTTCCATGGCTCTCTTGGGGTACAGAGGCAAAACGTGTACATGACAAAGCGAGTGAGGAACGCACTTTTGACCGTGTCGCTTGCGATCAGGTGCAAAGTAGTGTGACTGCAGGTGGTAATTGAAAAAAAGAGAGCAAGTAGGGGGGGGGGGGGGGGGGGGGGGGGGGTAAACAGGACCGCCAAAGGAATAGAGCAAACAAGTCACGACACGGATTTTAAACAGTTTTTGTTGCAATTATTACTGCTATCATCATCATCATCATCATCATCATCATCATCATCATCATCATCATTATTATATTATCATTATCATTCTAATCATCATTGTTGTTGTTGTTGTTGTTATGATGATGATGATGAGGAGGAGGAGGAGGAGAAGGATTGTTATTGTTATTATCATTGAGGAGGATCATTGATTGTTATTGTGATTTATCATGTTATTATCATTATGGTTGTTGTTGATGTTATCATTGTTGTTGTTATTATTATAATTATCATTAGTGTTGTCGTCATCATCATCATCATTATTGTGTTTAGTGTTGCTGTTTTTAGCACATATTTTCTTCATTCCAAACGTCTTCTCATTTCTTATCAGTTCCATTCCACAATTTTAGTCGACCCTGAAATACACTTCCCACAAGAACGAAAGAAAATGATAAGTGATTATTGGTTAGTGTTCCGCTTAAGTATTGTTTGTCCTGCCTGAAGAAAAAACCAATACGTCTATTAATTGATTTAATTGTTCTATTCCTTTGGTGGTCCAGTAAACTCATTTTTCTCCCCTTCATACAATCGGTCTAAAAAAAAAAAAAAAAAAAAAAAAAAAAAAGTATGAAAGATAAGGTTTTAAACAACACACTGACAAAAACCAGTTTATTGTCATATTAACCCATAGTTGTACTGACAAACAAACAAACAAAACACCACACACACACACACACACACACACACACACACACACCCCCCCCCCCCCCCCCCCCCCCCCACCAATACTTACATAAAACTATTTCTCATGCATTTGAGAAGATAGACGTTCTTTAAAAGTCTTTTCAAAGTTTGCAGAGAATAAACTTATGATAAGAAATGCTATTCCGCGGAAGGAAAGAAACAACAAAAATACAACACAAACGCGACGCGTTTGGGCCTCTTTGGTCTTCTTCAGGCAAGACAAAACAACATTCAAGACAATGAAAACGAAGAACGAACAATCACATGTCTCCTCAAACTGGGCGCAAAGTGGAGGTCCAAAAAGGTCGAAACTCGTCGTGTTTGTGTTTTAATTTGTTCATTTCTTTGTTTGGCGGAATAGTATTTTTCTCTTTCTCTTTTCAAGTTTTTTTTTTCCCGCCTGCAGTCACCTCACTTTGAAACCTGCAGAGAATAGAACTCGAAATTTAAAACAAGCTGGATAGTTCCAAAAATATGCTTTCAGCAGTTTCAGCCTTATATTGAGGGGGGGGGGGGGGGGGGGGGGGGGGGGGGGGCGGAGGGGGAGGGGGATTAATTTGAAAAAAAAAAATGACGGAATTCGTTGCCTGTTTCATTAGAAGTACACCTTTGGCATGTTTTAATTGTTTCTAGGAAGACACTGAAATAACACAGGAATCAACACACATCGATTCTGGGCTCTAATTAAACCACTGCGCCACGGGTTGTGGGTCGGTTCCCCCGGCGGGCTGATCCAGACATGGCCCTGATCAATACAGGAGATGGAGGAGGAGGAGGAGGAGGAGGGAGGAGGAGGAGGAAGAGGAGGCGGGCTGTCACACCCAAAACGTTCACGGCCCAGCTTCTTCACTGGGATGAGTGTCAGCAAGAGGTGCTAATCCACTTGGCAGAGTGGTTCCCCCTGTAGCGGTGCCATGCTGGCGGTAGGGCCTGGGTCATTGTGTCAGCGCTTGCACGTCAATGATGAAGGCTGAAGGTGCTGTGCAATTGTTATGGGGATTGTGAAGTCGCTGGTTGTTCTGCATCTATGGGGTAAATTCATTGTGAAAGCGCTGGTGGAGACATTCGTGTGAATTTATTGTGAAGATGCTGGCTGTTCTGCTGCTGTGAATATTGAAGTCGCTGGTTCGTCTGCACCTGTGGTACAATTCATTGCGAATCCACTGGTTACCCAGTGATTATAGCAGAAAATCATGACGAGGCGCCGGGTTGTCTCTGCATCTGTTGATTTCAAACAAAGTGACAGCCTCACCTACGTGTTATTGCTTTCCTTAACGTTTAAATCAACGTTGTCACTTTCTTTGGGCAGGACATTTGCTTGAGGCATGTAACTCTCTCTCTCTCTCTCTCTCTCTCTCTCTCTCTCTCTCTCTCTCTCTCTCTCTCTCTCTCTGAACGAGGGAGGCGAGAGGGAGACGAGAAGGCGGGGGAATGGGATAGATGTTGCATGTTGCTCTTACTTTCTCTTTTTAGTTTGTCGAAGTGGACAATGTTCTTCGCCTCAGAAATTTTGCCTGCCACTCTTTTCACAAGATGTGATCTTTAGCACTGTCATTCATGTAGCATGCAGAGGCTGAAATATTCCATAATTTTTACAAGAAAGATGCTAAATGGTGCCTGCTTGCTGAGTGTTTTTCGCATGTTTCGAGTGAAGTCTACTCCCGGCCTCTTGGCCCATTTGAAAACGAATGTTACCGGCAGCTACGGACGTTCTGGGTGTAAAGTCAGCTCCTCTAGGTGTCCATATTTCTCAAAATAGCTGATTATCAACCTACCGATTAGGAAATTCATTACCTGGAAGTGAAGAAACTTACAATAACACATCCGTTATATCATTAGAAGACAATTTTCGAAAGTTTACAGTTTCACTATAATTTAAAACTGACGGGTGTGTCTCTTTTGACATCAGTTAGTTGTCATCTCTCGGAGCTCAATACAACAGTGGTGCTTCATGCTAAGGAGAACACATTTATAGCCCTCGGGAAACGTGGCATTGTGTATACAAACTTTTTCATGTAAACGAAGCATCGAAGACAAGTGAGAACGCAGAACTGTCTTCTATGGTTTTTTTTGCCTGTATTTATCTTTCGGGGGGTTTCTTTCCTTTTGAGTGTGACTGGTGTCGAGGTTGTTTGAGGACTGACCCTTGTCACAATGACCGCCCCTCCAGCTGTTACCATGAGTCGGGAGACAAGGAGGAGCCTTACCCTTAGTTTAGGGAGACTGAGGTAAGTTTCAGTTCTTGTGAAGTCTGAGTGTTTTTCGTCTGTTCGTCTGTAATCTCTCTCTCTCTCTCTCTCTCTCTCTCTCTCTCTCTCTCTCTCTCTCTCTCTCTCTCTCTCTCTCTCTCTCTCTCTCTCTCTCTAAAAAGGTACTATTGAAATTCTGAAATCCCTGAGAAAACTGAATTGTACAGACTGTGGTATATTTTGGAAAATGTTTGATACACAGATAAAACCTCTTCTTACTTATGCAGCTGAAATTTGGGGGCTTACATGAAAATTTGCAGATGGAAAAAGTACATACGTATGCTATGAAGCGTTTCCTTCAAGTACCTATTCATTCATCCAACACCGTTTTATATGGAGAAATGGGCAGATACCCTTGTATATAAGTACATTTGTGAAATGTATTAAGTACTGGTTGAAGATCTTGAAGCTACCCCAGTCCCGTTTCAGCAGGCAAGCCTATGATATGATGCTTTTAGAAATGGAAAAAGGTAAAGAAAACTGGGCTTATAAAAAGTAAAGAAAGTCCTTTCAGAACAGGGTTTTGGAATAGTGTGGATGACCCAGGAAGTAGGAAATGAGCAACAGTTCATTGCGGAATTTAAAGACAGGCTTATTTGTTCTTTTAAAACAGAATTGGCACTCAGATATGGAAAGTAAAAGAAAAAATATCGCTGGTTTTTCTCATTTAAGAATGTGTTCCATCCTGAAAAGTTTCTCATGTCATAACAGATAGATGGCACAGAATAAATTACGCAA
>JADBJO010000601.1:355000-357500 GCA_016801955.1 Conus betulinus | reverse complement strand
GTGTGTGTGTGTGTGTGTGTGTGTGTGTGTGTGTGTCTCTGTGTGTGTGTGTGTGTGTGTGTGTGTGTGTGTGTGTGTGTGTGTGTGTGTGGACACACACCCCCCCTCTCCCCCCTCTCTCTCTCTCTCTCTCTCTCTCTCTCTCTCTCTCTCTCTCTCTCTCTCTCTCTCTCTCTCTCTCTTCTTCTCTCTTCTTCTTCTTCTCTCTGACATAATTTCTTTTTATTAGCTCCTCTACCGTTTTCTCCTCAGCATTACCTTCATTGGACGTCAGATTAAAGACTAAAATGGTAGTCGCTGAACAGACATTATTTCTGTCATTCTTGTACTTAACGGACGTCAGACTGGGATCGCTGGTAGATACTGATCTTATAGACAACAACTCTGTATGTACTACACCTAGTGACGTCAGACCGGAATCACTGGTAGATACTGATCCTATAGACAACAACTCTGTATGTACTACACCTAGTGACGTCAGACCGGAATTACTGGTAGATACTGATCCTATAGACAACAACTCTGTAAGTACTATACCTACTGACGTCAGACCAGAATTACTGGTAGATACTGATCCTTAAGACAACAACTCTGTCAAATACTACACCTAGTAGACGTCAGACCGTAATACTACTGGTAGATATCTGTCAGTTCTCCCACAGACGTCACTCTGTAGGTTACTGATCTACAGACAAACTAGTGACACCTAGTCAGACCGGAATCACAGGTAGATACTAATCTTGCAGACAAGAATGCTGGTAGTTCACCAGTTGACGTGGTGAAGTGGTTAGTGTCGCGGACTCCCAGGCTGGGAGGTCGTGTGTTCGGTTTCCTATTAGAGCCATGTGGGGGGTTTCTGGCCCCGACCGGTTCCTACCCAGAGCTGCTACGGGCTCAACTGGGAAGACTGGGACCACACAGACGATTTTCATCCACTAAACGTATGCATTTCTGAGAGTGTTACTCATATTCCTTTACCAACGCTGCAGGTGTCTGTATCTCTAGGGGCCTGGTTGACGCCGGGATATATTTTGAAATTAAGTGTAGAGTACAGCCCTGTCATGTAGTCTCTGAGACCGAAATGGAAATCTGTAGCATCATCTTCATCATCCTTATTCTCATCGATCAGCACTGAAAAAAAAAAAACAGTTCAAATTATGTGGCCCTTCATGCCCTGCTTTCATGGTGACCTCAGTTTTTATGTCCTCTCCATTTCTGTTGCCTTGTTTTAATTCCGTCGGGGTCACCGGTATTGGCAAAGTCATTGGGCTGTCGTTGGACAGACGCAGTGGCGCTCTCCAGAGAGAAAGAGAGCTCACTCACGCCGGCTCCGCGACAAAGCAATTATTGTTGTCAGTAGGGGGGGCTTAATAGGTGCTATCCTGCGTATGTTGGATCAGAACAGGCACCACTGAATACAACCGAAGTGACTCGGCTGCAGTGCAGTGTCTCCTCCGGTGGGATGCCTCTTAACTTGACATTTACTGCTCCTCGTGGATTGCCGATGCCAGGGCTGTGGTGGGCCGGGCCGGGGTGTGGCTGTAGACGGTGGGGGGAAGGGGGGGGGGGGGGGGGGGGGGGGCGGAATTAGCGGCGTGGATGCAGTGCTACTGAGGTGGCACAACAGACTGGACAGAAAAAAAAAAATGCTGTTAATTATGCACTTGGTGACATCAGAGAAGTGTCACAGGTAGATACTGACCATACAGACAACATTTCTGACAGTTCTATACATAGTGATGTCAGACTGGAATCATTGGTGAGATACAGACTCTGCAAACAACCAGACCAGTTTAGATCAAGACTGGCCTTACTGTGTAAGAGTTACAGTTTTACGTTGCTGCGAACACATACACAAAAAGGACAGAGACAGTATCTTGCCGTGAAAAGCACTGCTTGTGTTTAGGTCATACTGCTGTCACTACTGCTATTACTGCAACTACTACCGCTACTATTTCTGCTGCTACTACTATTTGGATTGCTGCGGCTATTGCTGTTGCTGCTGCTGCTGCAATTGCTGCTTCTATTCGCTGCTGCTGTTGCTGCTGCTGCTGCTGCTGCTGCTGCTGCTGCTGTTACTATTCCCATTCTGAAGTGCTGCTGCTGCTACTGTTACAACAGATGTTGATGCAACTGCTACTATTACCACTGCTACGACAATTGCTGTTGCTGTTGCTGCTTTTTGTTACCATTACTATTGGCAGTGTTATTACTAATACGGCTGGTGTTGCCATCTGTACCGGTGATAAATATTGTTGCTGTTGCTTATGGATATTACCCCATCAGCTGCTACATCTTTTCCATACTGCTGCTGCTGCTGCTCCTGCTATAACTACTTTTATCACCCGTCCTCTCCTTCTCCTCTCCTCCTGCTCCTCCTCCTCCTGCTACTACTACTACTACTACTACTACTGCTACTACTTTTGTCGTGCGATTACCACTACTACTTACCGCACGCATACGTGTTACCAATACCACACATTTCATTGCGGTACTCCAC
>JADBJO010000601.1:337500-345000 GCA_016801955.1 Conus betulinus | reverse complement strand
GTTTGTTTGGTTGTGTCCATATTCTCTCAACTTGCCCTGCCCAGCCTGATCAGCTTATTAACAACAACAACAACAAACAGCAGCTGCCACCAGCAACAGCAACAAAAAACAACAACATCAAACATGACGTGAACAGAATTCGCTTCAACCTTGCATGTATGCATGTTTACGTGAGTGTGTGCCTCACATTTTTATGCCCCCACTGTGAAGTATTGCTGACTACCAGACATTGGGTCGGCTATGTCCACCAGCAGTCCTATATTTGACCGGTGAACGGCCGGCCAGGGAAAAAAAGAAAAAGAAAAAGAGGGAAAAACCCTGACGCGGTTAATTAGTCACTGTCGAGTACCCAAACACCGCAATGAAACAAAGAGGGGCCGCAACTCCAATGTGTTGTTTGAGTCTCTTGGGGTAGGGGGGGGGGGGGGGGGGGGGGGGGGGGCTATACACCCCTCCACAGCCCCCACAAGTAACGTGGCCACCACTTTAGGCCTAATTGATCCCAGGCTGGGCCACCTGTGCTTCGCCGTCTTCATAACCGATACTCCCTCACTCAGCCCCCCCCCCCCCCCCCCCCCCGCCCCCCCCACACACCCACATACATTCCACACCACACCACCTCTGTCCTCTGTCCTACCCTCTTCACTAACCCACCCTCTACTGTCTTGAAGTAGCTGATTGGTGACAAGCTGTTTAGTGTGTCCTGGCTTGGGGGACTGATTTTGTCGTGTCTGCCACTACTCGGATCACGAGGGTGTTGCGCCGTCCGTATCAGGGTTTCCGGATGTGGGCATGTTTTTGAGTGTGGTGGCTTTGACATTTCTAGGTTTTATACAATTTTGAGTGTGTAGGATCTACGCCTTTATGTGAATAGGTGTTGCGCACGCTCACGCGCGTTTGTGTTTTGTCAGGGTTTTCTCTTTTTTTTCTGTTTTAAAATTATCTTTTTTTTTTATTCCTTTTTTTTCAAGAGTGTGTGGGGGATGAATTAATATTATCTTACGAGAATCTGTGCAGCGACAGCTGATGTGTTTGTACAAAAAGTTTACCTGAACAGTTTCAAACTGATCAAGTCAAAACTGTAACTGGGGTCTTAATGAAAACGGGGTGTGTGGGGGGGGGGGGGGGGGGGGGTGGTGAGTGGTGGGGGCTCGAGTTCGAGTAGCTCGAGATAAGAACAGAGAGAAGATGGAGGAGATGAAGAGGAGGAGAAAATGCAGAAGAAGAGAACGAGAGAATAGACGATAGAGATGAGAGAGAGAGGAGGACGAGAGAGAGAGAGAGAGGAGAGAGGGGGGGGGGGGGGGAAGGAAGAAGGGAGAGGAACAATTTTTTTTAAAAGAAAATCTTTTCTTATAGTGGCATCACTCCTGAGAACAATTTGCCGTGTTAAAATGAGAGCACCTGTGTTTCGTTATTATCAAAACTGCTCAGTGGACACTGTATTCAAGTGAGCTTTTCTTCTTTCTTCTTTTCTTTCTTTCTTCTTCTGCCCTCTTTTCCCCTGTTTCTCTTGTTCCTGTCTTTTTTCCTTCCCCCCCACCCCCCCCGCCCGCTTTTTTTTTTTTTTTTTTTTTTTTTTTTTTTTTTTTTTTTTTTTTTGTAAATTCTTGAAGAAGGGAGACAGACTTTCGAGCCAGTGACTGAGTTCAGAAATCTTGGAATGGCGTGGTGCGAGATCAATAGTGATCAACAACTTGCAGCCAGTCGTCAGTTTGAAAATATGGAAAGATTAAATTACAAACCAAACGTATATCTGACTAGTTTTTAGCGAGAGGGAAGAAAGAGGAGGTGAGAGAGAAACAAAAGAGATATAATGGCAGAGAAGGGAGACAATCACGGAGGCTCTGGCGGGGAATGGCACACAAATCGATGAAGACGTTGAAGATGGTGTCTTGCTGCAGGGGTAAGTAAGCGTGCCTCCTCACGTGTGTGCGTGCGTGCGTGCGTGCGCGTGCGCGCGCGCGCGCGCGAGCGCGCGCGGCGTCGAGTGTGTGTGGTGTGTGTGTGTGTGTGTGTGTGTGTGTGTGTGTGTGCGCGCGCGCGCGCGCGCTAGTGTGTGTTGTTCGAACCTTTAAAGTGGCTTACCAACTATCCAGAACCCGGATAATGAGTGTAGGCCTACCTTACCAAAGAGGTCTTTTGACAAGGGGGGAGAGGGTAACAGAACAAAAAAACATTTCCCTCTTCCTTTCCTGCAAACAAATAGTACACTTTCATTCCTAGTGTGTATCAAATCCAAAGTTAACAAAAACAAATAAATTCGTAACATTTCGTTATGTCCTCACCTCACGCACAGGAGTAATGTAAGTTAAAGTAAAGTTAAAAAAAAAAAAAAAAAAAAAACAAAAAAAAAAAAAAAAAAAAAAAAAAAAAGAAGAAAAAGACTGACTCGACCATCCATCCACTCAAATCAAATGATGACATTGTATTTTACTGATCTCTTCAAAATGCTCGACCATCCACTCAATTTTGTCTTTTCGCTATATCTAGCTGGAAAAAATGAACAATTTGTCGCACTTCATTATGAGCAGTACTTCAATACAAAAAAAAAAAAAAAAAAAATCAGAGAGAGAGAGAGAGAGAGAGATGCACAAACACGCGCGTGCACGCGCGCTGCGTGCGCGCGCGCGAACACACACACACACACACACACACACACACACACACACACACACACACACACACACTGCCGTAACCGACGGACGGACTAAAATCAATTTATCGTCAGATTAACCTCTGGTTGCACCGACACTCTAGAAGAAAAAAAAGACCAGTTTATCATCAAATTCTCTGGAACAACCATACGAAAAACATACCAAAAAAAAAAAAAAGAAAAAAATTGCAACTATTAAAGAATACAAAAGCAATAGTCCTCCAAAGGGAGAAAAACAGTACACAAGATCTCAATTCCACTCTTCGAATTTTCGGCCACGTGGCCTTTTGCAAGGAAAAAAACAAAAACAAAAACAAGAACAATGCAACTACGTAATGTCCATCTTTGGCAACTCCAAAGATGGACATTACGTAGCTGTATTTTTTTTTTCTATTGAAAAAGGCCACGTGGCTGAAAATTTGGAGAGTGGAATTGTGATCTTGTGTATTAAAGAATAAATCAACAGAAAAACTCACGCACTACCTTCTTTCCTTCCTCTCGCACTTTAGTGTCTATCTCCCCCCAGATCACGCCACAGCTCACACCCTCTGTGTGCGTGTGTGTGTGTGGTGGGCGCGCGGGCGCGCGGTGCGTGTGTTGTTGTTGTTGTTGTTGTTGTGTTGTTGTTATTAAGTGTTTTTGTTGGTGTTGTTGTTGTTGTTACACACACACACACACACACACACACACACACACACACACACACACACACACACACACACACAGAGAGAGAGAGAGAGAGAGAGAGAGAGAGAGAGGAGAGAGAGAGAGCGAAGGGAGTACTCTGGAGTTGATTACAGTCCTGTGAAGAAAAATAGACTATGATCTCCCTTGGTTAGCAATATTGAGAGGGTTTTGTTGTTTTTTTTTTTCTCCTGTTCGTTTGTTTTGTTTTGTTTTGCTTCCTTCAGTCATTTTCCCTCGCGTGATCACACACCACACACACACACACACACACACACACACACACACACACACACACACACACGTATGCACGTGCGCACGTATTCACACACACACACACACACACACACACACACACACACACACAACACACACACACACACACACATGCTGACACACACTGATGCAGCACACACACACACACACACGCACACACACACACGCACACACACACACACACACACAAACACACACACACACACACACACACACACACACACACACACTCACACACACACACACACACCACACACACACACACACACACACACACACACACGCATGCACAACACATACACACACACAACACACACACACACACACACACACACACACACGCGCGCGCGCGCGCGCGCGCGCGAGTACAGAGCAGGTGCACCGCATACACTCGCACTTGCATTATATGTGCACACGCAAATTAAAATAGCTCAACTGATTTCAATTCCTTATTTTAATAATATCATCAGTTGTTTTGATTACATTAGTAATCTGATCATTTCATTCTCACTCACATAAATGCGTACAAGCACAAACAAATACACAGACAGACGCGACGAATGATGCATGTAAGTGTATGAAACATGAATGTGTGACTGTTTGTGTATGCATAGATAAACAGACATACGCATGCACCATTACACACAACACAACGCAACACATCTCTCTCTCTCTCTCTCTCTCTCTCTCTCTCTCTCTCACACACACACACACACACACACACACACCACACACACACACACACACACACACCACACACAGAGAGAGAGAGAGAGAGAGAGAGAGAGAGAGAGAGAGGTTTTTGCACACTCGACATCTATATCCTATGCACGGAGTGTGTCTCCGCGGCAACTGAAACCACATAAATACATCCGTTCATCCGTATCTGAGTATAGTTCGATCATGAGGGATATTCATTCTGACACTGACTGAAGGCACGGACCCCGCATGTAGCCGACATCATCACTGGACACAGCTAACAGCAAGAACACGTGCGGCATTATGAGACTGATTCGATCAAGCTCCAGCAGACAACAATACCACCTCTACACGCAGAATTGTTTCCAGCCAGCTCTTTCCTTCCGTTCCCCCTCTCACCCTCCCCCCCCCCCCCCCCCCTCCCCCTCCTCTCTCCCGCCTCATTCTTCCCACACCCCCCTTTTCATCAGCTTCCCTTTGCCACCCTCGTCTCTCTGTCAACCGCGATTGTTTCCTAGCAACCTCCCTCTTTCACAAAAGAGGGACCCGTGCTTCGATGGCGCGAGAGAACACTGGGCATTCTTTGCGCAGATTTATCTCCCATTGATCCCCCCCCCCCCCCCCCCCCCCCCCCCGTACCCCTAGCCCCCCACTTCCCCCCCAGTTCAAACCCTCCCCTGTCCCCCCCCACCCCCCACCCCCCCACCCCCCCCACCCGTGTGAAGGTGACCCACCGTATGTCATAGTCGGCCCTGACCCCCGCGGGACTTGTGAGGTGAGACCGGCGTCCTTGGGTCCGCGCTTGTCAAGTTGTGTGTGAGTGAGGCCCTGTAATATTGGAGCTCTGACTCTGATGAAGCAGAACGCAGAGGGTGGGGGAGTGGGTGTGAGAAGGGGATCGAACTCTGATGAAGGAGAACGCCAGAGGGTACAGGAAAATGAGTGAAGTGTGAGAAGGCCGGGTTCGAAGTCTTTGATCAATAAAACACAACCGTGAGCCGACCTTTTCTCGTGAGCCGAACCGGAACTGCGCCCGCATAAGGGTCTATTGCTGCTCATGTGCGACCAGCCGGGTGCGCAGTGTGTTTACGGGAAGCCTAGAGCCAGAAGTGGTGTAGGGTGTTGTGGGGGATTTAGAAAAAAAAAAAATCAAACTGCTGTAAATTCCTCTTCATGTGCGCGTGTTTCATAAAACTCACGGCCACCAAAAGAAAAATTGAAAAAGGAAAGAAGAAAAGGAAACCAAGAAGGACAAGAAAGGATAAGATGAAAAGAAGGATTTGGAAGAAAAAGAGGGACGAGAAAGAAGAAATGAAGAAAAGAACACAAACCAGAAAGAAACACGAAGGTGGGGGTGGGGGGGCGGGGGGGGGGGGGGGGGATGGGTGAGGGGGGGGGGGGGGGGGGGGGGGGGGGGGGGGGGGGGGGGGGGGGGGGGGGGAGGAGAGGAGGGGGAGGGGGGGGGTGGGAGGGAGAGACGGGGGGGGGGGGGGGGGGGGGGGGGGGGGGGGGGGGGGGGGGGAGAGAGGAGGGGGGGGAAAGGAGAGGGGGGAGGGGGGGGGGGGGGGGGGGGGGGGGGGGGGGGGGGGGGGGAGAGTGGGGGGGGGGGGGGGGGGGGGGGGAAGGGGGGGGGAGGGTGGGGGAGGGCTGGGGGGGGGGGGGGGTGGGGGCGGGGAGGGGGGGGGGGGGGGATGAGGAGGGGGAGGGGAGGGGGGGGGGGGGGAGAGAAGAGGGGGGGGGGGGGGGTGGAGTGGGGGGGGGTGGTGGGGGGGGGGAGAGGAGGAGAGAGAGAAGAGAGGTGGAGGAGGGGGGGGGGGGGGGGGGAGGAGAGAAAGAAAGAAAGAAGAGAGGGGAGGGACGAGGGGGGGGGGAGGAGAGGGATGAGAAAGGGGGAGAGAGAAGAGAGGGAGAGAAAGGAGAGGGAAGGAGAGGAGAGAGAAAGGGGGGGGGGGGAGCGAGGGAGAGGAAGGGGGGGGGAGAGGAGAGAGAGGGGGGAAGGGGAGGAGGGTTGAGAGAAGGGGGGGTGGGGGGGGGAGAAGGGGGATGAGAAAGAAGGGGGGGGGGGGGGGGGGAAGAGGGAGAGAAAGAAGAAGAGAGAGAAAGAGGGGGGGGGGGGGGGGGGGGAAGGAGAGGGGGGGGGAGCGAAGGGGGGAGAGAAGAGAAAGAAAGAGGAGCGATGAGAGGAGGAGAGAGGGGGTGGGGGGGGAGGGGGGAGAGGGGGGGGTTCTAGGGGGGGGGGGGGGGGGGGGGGAGGGGAGGGGGGGATGGGGGGGGGGCGGGGGGGGGGGGGGGCAGGGGGGGGGGGGGGGGGAGAGAGAGGGGGGGGGGGGGGGGGGGGGGGGGAGGGGGGGGGGGGGGGGGGGGGGAGAAGGGGCGGGGGGGGGGAGGGGGGGGAAGGGGGGGGGGGGGGGGAGAGAAAAGGGTGGGGGGGGAGAGAAGAGAGAAAGAAGAGGAGAAAGAGAAGAGAGGAGAGAGGAAAGAAGGAGGGGGGGGGAGGCGGAGCGGGGGGGGGAGAGAGAGGGGGGGGTGGGGGGGGGGGGGGGGGGGGGGGGGGGGGGGGGGGGGGGGGGGGGGGGGGGGGGGGGGGGATGGGGGGGGGGGGGAGGGAGAGAAGAGCGGGGGGCGGAGAGGGGGGGGGAGGGGAGGGGAGGTGGGGGGGGGTGGGGGGGGGAGGGGGGGGAGAGAAAGAATGGGGGGGGGGAGAGAAGAAGGGAGAGAAGTAGAGGGGGAAGGATGGAGAAGGGAGAGGATGGAATTTGGGGGGGGGGGAGAGGACGAGAGGAGAGAGAGCCCAGGGGCCCGGAGAGGGGGGGGGGGGGGGGGGAGGAGAAGAAAAGAGAAAGAAAGGGGGGTGAGGAGAGAAAGGGAGAGAGGGGGGGAGATAAAGAAGAGAGAAGAAAGGGGGGGGGTAGGGGGGGGGGGGGGGGGGGGGGGAGCGAGATGTGAGGGGGGGGGGGGGGAGGGGAGGAGGAGAGGAGAGAGGGGGGGGGGGAGACGGGGGGGGGGGGGGGGGGGGGGGGGGGGGGGGGGAGGGCGGGGGGGGGGGGGGGGGGGGGGGAGAGAAAGGGGGGGGGGGGGGGGGGGGGGGAGGGGGGGGGGGGGAGAGGAAAGGAGGAGAGGGGGGGGGGGGGCGAGGGGGGGGGGGGGGGGGGGGGGGGGAGGGAGAGAGGAGAAGAAAGAGAAAG
>JADBJO010000601.1:322500-327500 GCA_016801955.1 Conus betulinus | reverse complement strand
CATGTTAATGGAAAAATGGATTGAATAAGTGACAGAAAAAATGCAGATTACAGAATCAGTATTGAGAGATTTATTCCATACTGACCAGTAGTAATTTTCAATGGAATGTTTTATAAGGATATACATTATTGAGTATTTATTTGTTCATTTGTAGCACCATCTTATTTCTGATTGTTTGCTTGTTTGTTTGTTTTTTTAATCATCAACTGTAGAGTGCAATTCATGTGTATTCCTTTTGCATACAAAGAAAGAATCAGAGCTGGAGATATCAACTTAAGAGTGCGCAATCCATGTACATTTCTTTAGTGTGCTAACACAGAACCAGAAATAATGACCCTGTTCTTCAGACCTGTTTGTTAATTGTAATTCAAATATCTGTGATTGACCACTCATTATCTTTGTTTTGGTTTCAGACACCAGTGGTGGTGGACATGGACAATATGGCCAATGACTTTGACCTCATCTCTGGCAACGAGCACTTGCATGAAAGTGAGGTACGAGTGGCTGAATACCAAATAATCTCTTAAGACAAACGATAATTATAAACTCCTTTTCTGCTGAAGATTAATGAAAACCGATTAACTCATTCCACCCTAGGCCTGAACCTGTCCTGGCATGGTCAAACATCTTTTTCAACCTGTTCCCAAACAGCTTTCATGTGAAGTAGCATATTGAAATTATTTTACTCAAACCTGTTCATCAGTTCAAAATGTCAACTAAAAGTTCAAAATGATAAACGTGCTTTTAATGCTTATGTTGAAGAACAGCGTTATGTGAAGAATGAAATGGTGTTTGGATTTGTCAAAGATAGTGTTTGGGTTTGTGAAAGCTTCTGAAGTTTAAGAAGGCATCTTGAAATTTTGACATGTTATTACACAATGATTTTGTAGTATCCATGTAAAATTGCTAGCCTTTCAGTGAAACAGCTTTTGAGGTTTAAGAAGAGTTTTAAAATGAAGTACCCTGTCTCCTCATGCAGAAGGAGATCTTCACTGACAGTGGCACTGTACGCTGTTATCCGTTTTCCCCATGCTACAGTCTCACCAGACTGTTATGCTTCCCAGTAGTAGGCAAATGGTGATGACAGATAATTTAGGATGAGGAGGGATCATCATATTATCCTTAGCCTCACCCTTTGTTGTCCATCGTGAACAAACAAAAACTGAAATGAATTTAAAGGAAAAAAAGGCAAATGCACAAATACTACGAATTTTTAAAATTTCTTTGTGAACTGGATATGTCAGTCATATTGCTCTGTCTCCATCAGTCTGTGTTTAGCCAATGGAGAAACGGGTCAAGATTGAAGCCCAGTTTTCAAGTTTTGGACTTTCCATGTCTGCCTGTATTGGTTCAGGTGGGGCTCAGATCCCTTGACCTCCCAAATTTCAGTCTATATATGATTCTACCAATGCAATAAAAAGACTGTTTGAAGTTCACTTACTATATTTTGTTTATTCCTCAACATTGTGTGACAGTGGGTGGACTGTGGATCAGACATCATTGAAAAAAAAAAGTTAGAAAACAAAAAAAAGTTTAAAAAACACACTGTTTCTGCATGTGCAGCTCCTGCGCTTCGTGATCAGTCAGGTGACCACTTTGTGGGAGCTTTGCATGGACAAGAGTGCACCAGAGAATGCTGACACCTGTACATTAGAGGATACGCTGCACACTGGCGCCCCTGGGAACACATCTACTCCTTATGTAAAGTGGCCAAGCACCATATGCCATTGTACAATCCACATGGCAAATACATTGTGCGCCTGTACTGGATGGTCAGTTTTCTTGGAAAATTGCAAGAGAGAGAGAGAGAGAGAGAGAGTGTGTGTGTGTGTGTGCAGTGTGTGTGTGTGTGTGTGTGTGAGATGTGTGTGTGTGTGTGTGTGTGAGATTGTGTGTGTGCGTGTGTGTGTGTGTGTGTGTGTGTGTGTGTGTGTGTGTGTGTGTGTGTGTGTGTGTGTGTGTGTGTGTGTGTGTGTGTGTGTGTGTGTGTGTGTGTGTGTGTGTGTGTGGACAGTTTGTGTTGTGTGTGTCACAGTTTTCTTCACACCTGCCTGTCCAGATAAATGCCTTAATTCTCCTTGCATGCCCACGACAACAAAAATTAAGAGAGAAGGGAGCTAGATCCTTAACTTAAGTGGGCTCACAATATTCTCTCAGTTTTAATGGCTGATCTCCATTGAATCCATATTTTGCATCAATTTGTGAACTCTGAACCTTAGTCTCCATCCTCTCCTCGGCAAGGGCACACACTCTCTTTCGCCTGGTTCTCTTTTTTTTTTTTTTGCCTGGTTCTTTGAGAAGATGTTTTCAATGGTCTGTGTGCTCAAAATCTTCTTGCATTTGGTTCTGATGTGTAAACTCCATTTCCAGCTTTGAGTCATGACCGTATTTCATCTGCTAGTGACAGACAACTTACACCTGCCCGTGATTGCCTGTGCACCTGTCTTCAGAACTTTCATTCCATCCTTCATTTCTGGTTTGTTGTTGCTGCTGCTGTTTTTCATTGCTTCAGTTTTGTCAGTTTTGTGCTTCTCTCAAATACCTTTGACTATTACTCATTGTCTTCAGTTCTCATCATCGGCTTGTATTTGTTTTTTGCTGAGGATAGTCATAGAATATTCTTCTCATGTACACAGTCTTCCTTTGGAGTCTTGCGAATCTTATGAGACATTGTAAGAGGGTGTACAATCATCAGCTTTGTTTCACAGGGGCAGCCTTTTGTTTGGAAATATGCATGGTACAAGTAGTACTGATGGTGTTAATGTCTTTGAAAGTCACTCAAAACATTTGCAACTGCAAAGCTGTTTACATGTTGTCACTGTAACAAAATTGTTTCCTGTAATAATCTGAGAATATTTTTGACAAAAATTCAAGCATATTTAATATTGTTTCACAGCATGCTTAAGTATGCCACAAATGAACCGAAAGCGTTCATGATTCTTTTTAAAACAAAAAGTGCAGATGTGTGCGCTCAGTTCCTATAGTCTACTGTTCTACCTGTGCAAGATGTCTAGAATAACTTACATTTTATATGCTTTTAACTCTTGTACAGTATGACCTCACGGCTATTGTGCAATATTGATAGGAAGAGAGGAGCTGGTCCCCGCTAAGCAGTAGCCACTAAACTGCTGCAGTGAACATTCAGCAAAGACAACTTCTGTGCAGATGTTAGTTTTAAAAAGCGAAAGGTGGCAGAGGTTTCCTGAAATGTCTTTGTACCTTGGCTTTCCATCAGTATTTTTTGTTACATAGAGATGGTTGTTTTGTTTTTGTTGTTTTTTTTTTGGAGGGGGGTACATTTTTGCTTGTTTGTTACACTGGATGTAGAGCTAAGGCGAATACCTGATGCTGTCAGGCATATTCTTACCTGCCCTAAGGATGTCAGTCATTTAGCTACCATACCATTTTTGATGATCACATTTGTCCTTGTTGTGTGTTGTTTTCTCAGGATGGAATCTGACCCACCCCCCCCCCCCCCCCCCCCCCACACACACACACACACACACACACACACACACACACACACACACACACACATTTTTTTTAGATAGACCAACAATTGACAAATAGGAGTGAATGGAGCCAGATCCTTAACCTCAGTGGGTAATGCCTGGTGCTGCCTGTCTCCTCTCCCATTCCCCAAAACTGGTGTGAGGAAGAAAACTCTGCACCATATGGGGTTCAGACCCTGTGACCTACGACCCCAAATGTTTGTATGGGTAATCTATTTCAAGTCAAGCGTTTTACCTGGTAATATGTACTTTCAAGTCCAAGATCATCCAAAAAAACCCAATTTACCTGGTACAATATGAATTTCTTTAAGGCAGAATTGAAGTCCTGGACAATGTTTAGGAGCAGACTGATTAGATCGTTTCTATCCATCTGCTCACAACTGTAAGCATAGTGCTTGGAAAGCTCCTTGACCTTGACACTTTTGCAACCTGAGGTCAAGGGACAAAATAGATTAAAAAAAAAAAAACAATAGCAGGGACACTATAAGGTTAAAAAAAAAACAGTAGCAGGGACACTATAGGAAAAAAAAAAATAGCAGGGACACTGTAGGTTAAAAAAACAAAGTCCTGTGGGTTACGTGAGTGTTTGCTGAAGATAACTTAGTTAAGCATGAACAAGGAAGATGTTTGATAACTTAATTCCAAGAATTTTAAGCACGTGATGATCATTATGATTTGTAGGTATTTTATTGCATTTTGTTCCATTCATTTATTTGTATATTCAATTATTTATTTACTTTTGCAGGGCTGTTGGAGAAAGATCTTGGTAGACGATCTTTTACCTTTTGATGAGAACGACCAGTTGTTGCTTCCAGCCACAACATTATCGCATGAACTGTGGCCCATGTTGCTTACCAAAGCCATCATCAAAGTGGCCTCCCTTGAGTAAGCTTTCTCTCTTCCTATCTCTCTGTCTCTCTCTGCGTTAAACATGACTGTTATAGTATGGTCTGCTTTAAAACATGACTGTTATAGTATGGCCTGCTTTACAACTGGTATATGTTAGTCACAGAATTACTGAATACAATGGAAAATAGAACAATTGTGTCTTGATGGGCATGCAGAACCAAAGGTACCCTAAATTTCCAAATTATTGCATGCGCACAGTTTGACCTGTTTTGAACTGTCATCGTGACTGTAGAATGAAAAATGCTCAAAACTGCTTTAGCCCAGAGGTAGAACAATATAGTATCCGCAAACCTGGTCTATCATGTCGAACAGCTTTGCGTAATTTTTCTTTTTAATCTAATATGTATGGGAAGTGAAAGAAGTTACAGTGGAATGCCAAACCTGTTTTATGTTGATTTGTGCATCACAGACATAATCATGAGGGTTTTTTCCCTTCAAAAGTCCAGTTTAGATTTCTACATTGCAATTATTTGGGATGTTCCCACTTTTATGGGCCTAATAGTGTTTTTAATTATGCCACAATGACAGCTCTACTACAATTGTTGATCTTTTCTTTTTTTTTGTCTTTTTTTTTACACT